>JAODAI010505040.1:0-13331 GCA_027575025.1 Scotoplanes globosa
TTTGAATATATGATCCAAAGGGACTCAATTGAAAGGAGACTGATTAGTGGAAAGATTGGGAGTAAGAGGAGACAGGGAGACCAAGTAGGACCTATTTTGAATATATGATCCAAAGGGACTCAATTGAAAGGAGACTGATTAATGGAAAGATTGGGAGTAAGAGGAGACAGGGAGACCAAGTAGGACACGGACCACTGATATCAAAGAGTCGGCTAACAGATATCTGATGCAGAGCGTGAGGGATGCAGAAAACAAAAGCTCCTATTACTGTATGACTGCAAATCTGCAGGATGCAGCAGGTACTATTTATTTTACGTAAATTCTACCCAATAGCCCAGTGGTTGCGGCAACATGCTTGCTCGTGACTGTGAGGTCACGAGCTCTAATCTGTCGGTAATCGGTAATACACTGATATATGAATACGCGTGAGTCAGCAGAGTAGACTGAAAAATGCCCAAACATGACCCAAAGTATTACCTTGGTTGACTGAAATTTGTTTATTGTCTTCAATTATATTTCATATGTACTTCACTTTAAATGTAATTTAAACAACATATTATGCACATGTTATTACATAATATAGGGTTCTTGATGTCTCGATCAAAGTTGGCACACAACAGTCTCCAAAGTGACAATTAGCGCTAATATTGATGTTTTTGTCCGACTATGTACTATATAACCAATTATTATAACATTAATATTACAATTAATTTACCCAATTAGCTAGTCCCTTCGATGATTGATGTTGTATTTAATTGTGACCTTCGCTTCTATATACGATTGTTTATACTGTGTTTTGTTATACTAGTGTCGCCTGCAATATTATGATTATTCCTTGTCAACAACACTACGAATCAACCATATGTGTTAATATGTACACATTTAGCGTAGACTTTGTTCAGTGTGAGTATTTACCATCAGATTAAATATACACAGTGACTGAACGTATACATGGGCCATGTATACGTTCACCAGGCACTCATGTACAAGTTATAATATGATAGTATGCACTATTATACTACACTATTCTTCATGAACTGAAATGTACAGTTTTGTGATAATACTGTTGTTTTGTATCCAAATCTAAAATATAATACATACAGGCATATTATTACGCATTATATATCATCACACGTAACTCTGTCAACAATCTAATACAATAGGGAATATAATGATGTACCATACATTCAAGTATTTTCTTCACTACGATGTCTAAATCTAGCCTAAATACCATAACATGAACATATTAAACGTCACCATGTGTACATGTTTTTAATCATAGTGGCCGCCAAAATGACTGCCAAGATGGACTCCAGAATATGGGGCAAAATGTGATAATTTCCCCCCGGCCCGGGCATGCGCGGATCCAGGGCATAAAAAAAATTATGATCACAAACTTGGCATGAAATTGAATAAGATGTTGCACCAGATTGTATGTGAGGGCATTTAGATGTCCAAAAATGTTGTGTACGCTCCGCGCCAACCAAGGTGGCGCTCCGCCCGTTAGATGGTGTATCAGGCAGATCAGTGGAAATACACAAATCAGTAACATGCATGCCCCTCCTTTTCATTATGTGTCATATAATTGTGAGTTCAATCATCTTCAAAATATTTAGGCCGTTGAATAGATAATTTGTCATAAACATTCATGCTTACTAATTTTAAGGGAATCAACATCCATGTGGGCCACATGTAGGTCTATGAATATGTATCCGGTACAAAAATAATATATAAAATATGTATATTTTCAGTTAATCATTAAAGCATAATTTGTGTCCATAGATGCCAGGAAAATGTATATAAGCACTTCATTTTTACAAAAAAATATGGAGCCCCCCACCCACCGGGGCGGCGCAGCTGCGGCGCTCGAACGTTCGGGTTTTGCCCGAATTCGGCATCCCTCCCCCTTTATACAAATCATGGATCCGCCCCGGATATTTCGTACACTTTAAGCTCAGGTCCAGCAATTATTGTTGTATGAGCCTCAAAATATGCATAAAGTGTGTGGGAAGTTGTATGGAAGATGATCTTAGCGCCTTTCGTAGGCATCTCTACTCTAATATTTATTTTCCTTACCCCTCGACACAGTAGTTTTTTTCGTAAGTAGCAGTGTAGATACCTTTCACATAACTATTTACGCTCCTCATATTTACTATGATCAAAGAGCAAGCAGTTAAAATCTGTAATCCACGTATAGTGAGATTTCATTCCCTATTTTTCATCTATTTTTTCAGTATTTGCACGATCAATGTGCCAGGTGCAAGAACATCATGTGGGCGCATTTATGGGAAGTTTATGTTACATTGCACACCTGAAGTGGCGGTTGCGGAAGCGACGGTTACCCGTTGAGTAGAGCGTTCTACCTTAAGCCTCATAGGCTTTCGAATCCTAAGGGTATGGAGAAATTTCATAACATACATCGTAGTCATATTAGGTATATATACCATACATTATATACATTTAATATGGAAGATATGGAAATGGCTGACTTTGGTGATTCGATCATAGATTATAGGATCATATATGATGTAGAAACAACATTGAATGTACTGCAATATGCTATCACATATATACCTGGTGTGGTAGATAGTCCTGTGCATATCGATATATTATGGATTTCACTACACACAAGTTGATTATTAAGTATAGCCCACACCAGAGCAATTATCCCTTGCCATCTCTCTACCCTCACCTATCCCTTACCCTTCTCCGATGAAACTATAATACCCATCCCATTATTCTTCCCGTCCCCCTGCATGAAAAATTTACCACCTGGTAATATCATCGCTCTATCCCCTTCTAATTTGTCTCCTGTACACAAACAAATCTCCAACCTCCATCTATCCATTATCTCCAATACTTCTAAACTCTTCCTCTCTCATAATACCTACACTAATACTACCTAGCCAGACTTCAGATCTAGGCCGATGCCGGTGGGTCGACCACCCAGCATTTCGATAATTTCTCGCCGCTGCCCGGACGGTCGGTGCCTCGGGTACTTAGGAAACGGTAGCCACATCGCAATAGTCAATTAATATTATCATAAATGTGTGGAACAAACAAACACAATAGCGCTGCCCTTGTTGACCAATGAGCAGTTTTATGTCTGCCTTTTCCTTCTCATTGAAAGGCCACAACTCAAGGCTAACAAGCCCATCCACTGAGACAAATAACAACACAGTGTTGTCCAGACGATATGTGCTGTATTACATCAGATATTTCCTTCACCTAGAATATATTGCCGACCAAGGTTACGGAGCCCCATCTATACCAAAAGGAGCCCCATCTACCTCAGTTTTTGATCAGTAATTAAATCACTTTCATAAAATACTAAATTAAAGTGTACATGTTCAATAACTTTGCTGTACTTCGATGTTTTAAAACATTACAATTTTCAAATGTCAATGCAAATTCACTGAAATTCTCTATATATAATCATAAAATAATCTTACAACGCTTTTTACTCATGTTAAAATTAATGTCCACATATTTGCCAAATTGGATTTATGTAGTTCATTTCATTATATAAGCAATGATACTCAACTTAATATATATATCCCTTAACCCTTAATTTCCCAAATTATTAAAATCAAATGTGTGGGAATTATGGTTTATTGCCTTTAGTGTAATTTCCACTAAAAGTGTAAATGAGAAGTATATATATATTCTGAAAGCCTATGCAATTGTCTTTCAAGTATAGTTGGTGCCGGTATACAAGCGTATCACGATATGTAGTATGTACATGGTACTAGTTTTATTACGTATCAAAACTGATTATACAATCCTGTTCTGCTCAAATTTATGAACATTTCATTGATTTACAATTCTTGAATCGGATCTTAAATGAAAGAGCTAAGTCAAACTGAAAGAGTGAAAAGAGTGTAAATTATTGTAAAAAATGCATAATTCATTGCTATCTTCCAAAATTAAATCATTATTAGCAAAGCACACTGTAGTGTGTAATATTGAATTGATGATGTAAATAAAAAGTGGCGGCCTGGACACTGCCATGGCGGCCACATGTTTCAAATAATTATATACAATTACTACAATTAACTGATAATATTATAACTAGAATCACTAACAAATTATTACTTCTCAATGTACACTGCGTCAAAATCATGCTTCGTTGCAGACTTTGACTACGACATGACATTTGTTTCAGTATAATGTGTACATACATTTGTATACAATAATTATACACATAAGAGCTTATAGCCCTAAGTTTTTATTTCTACAAGCTGATATAACGTTGGGAAAGGTTCCGTAAACTCGCGAATAGTGCTGTAAGGTTGCGAAAATATCATAATTTTTCCAGATACTTAAACATGCGGTGATGTAAATAGCAATGACTGATTGCGGATTATTAGACCCAATATTACAACATTTATCAGATTGTCTTGATTATTTTAATTTTGTCCAAGTTAGCCCAACGAATAGGCCTAGTACATGCTCTATGTCATTTTGAAAATTTGGGCGAAGAGTCACGTAAATAGGTGAATAGTGCCATGAAATAGCAAAATGTGCGGAACGTTACGAAAATATCATGAATTGTCAAGAAACTCGAAAAAAGTTCCGGAAACTGAAAACAGTTCCGGAAACTTGGGTATGAAGTAAATAACCATGAGCTGTCTGCATAAAGAGAGAGGAATACCAGGGGGTCAGTCTAGCTGAGAAGCTAATCAATATATGTATATAATGGAACGTACGTATGCTATGCATTGGGTGTTGGCTGTAGTCATGAGAACCAATACAAAGGGACCCACAAAATCGGCTAGCATAGGTTGAAAGCTAAGCTCACAAAACTTACTGAGAAATATTTGACATATGCACGCATATCATGTATGGCCACCGCCATACAATTTAAGTGGTGGGGTGGGATGGGGCGGGGGAGGTCCGCCAGACAGAAAAACATGGTTTCCCAAGAAATAGGCTAGCTCAGCTGGAAAGCTAACCCTGTGAAACTTATTGAAAAATGTCCACTATAGTGTCCAGTATCATGAATGGCCATTGACATACATGTTTAGTGGAGGGGGTGCCCGCTAGACAACCCCACAGGTTACACATGTGCTAGCTTAACTGAAAAGCTAACGGGATGAAACCTATTGGAAAATGTTCAGCGTAGTCTCTAGTATCACGAATGGCTACTGCCATACATTATGAATGGTGGGGGTACCCACAAGACAGACAAATGTGATAGCTCAGCTGAAAAGCTAACCCTATGGCACTGGTATGGTGGACACGATCTTCATAACGTAAGTGTTTCTCGAGAGGGCATAATGGGTATTCTCCCTTTTTACATTTTTAATGTGGACTTAGACATAAAATTATCCATCAATTGTATATTTTGTAATTAAGTGTCCTTTTATGCAGTATTATGCTATAGTTTGTTAATTATCTGAATCTGAATAGTTAACGTCACTAGAACTCCAAACTGGTATAGCCATAACGGAATGATATATATGTGTCGCTAGTCATGGATTGTCGGCCACCTCAGAGCTCCTTTAAATACTTCAACGTTGGTACTGTTCACCGTCTCATCATTTAGCTGATACCAATACATGATGGTTTTGTAAAAGAACGATGGTCTGTATTAGTCACGGTTAGCAGATGGACCTTGGAAGCGATTTTGATTGATTGACACAGGCATATTAGTGAACAATGTAGAGGCAATGAAGTTAGAATTGCTTGTCGATCTGATGCTATGGCCTGATCCTCTAGGATTAAGGTAATTTTCTGCAGGGATTGCGGGAAAAATCCCCTCGTTAATTTTCTAGAGAAATGTCAAGCGGTTTTGGTAACGTCTCTCCGGCAGCGGTAACAGTCGAATGCTCCTGAGTATATATGTAACGCAGCCCTGTTCTCGTTTTTTTATAATCACCAGTGATGAAACCAGCTGCTTGGTGTTGGACGTATTCTATCTTGGCTATTACCTTTGAGGTATTAGTCCCACTCACTGCACCATACACCAGACATGATCGAAGTATCGATAAGCATAAAGCTTACCAGATATTGGTAAATATATTAAGTTCCTCCAAAGTAAACCGACAATATAACTGGCCTTCGTCGTGTGCGTTGTCCACTTGAAGTCACTTAAGATAGTGATGCCAAGGTATAGGACGCGTGATGGAGAACATCATCATTAAGGGTAAAGAAGCGATTTATTTTGCCTACGATAATCATGTTAAAGCACATTTTGATGTTGATGCTCAATTTTGAAGGTTGTCGAAGTCCTTGTATAGCATGAGATGGTATTTTTTATTGTTGATCTGACGATAGAGGATTCAGTCATCAGCGAAAAGTCGGATTTGGGAGGTGACGCATTGAGTAATGTAATTAATATGGCATAGGAATAACTTGGCCGAGGATGGTTTCCTTCGCTACTCCGGATAGTATTGGTATATCTTCGGTAGACTGGCTATCCAGAACGACACTTATCGCTCAGGCTGACAAAAACGTTGACAGCCAGATATAAATAGTTGTAGATATGCAATAGGGAGACGGGTTTTGGAGAAGTTTGTCGTGCGGAAAGGTGTCGAAGGTCTTTGACAAGTCAATGATTGCGCAATCGACTTGCTAGCCGTTGTCTTTAGATCTAAATAAGTCGTTGATCTATGACAACGTGTCCCGGCTCGATAACTGTGCTAAATGGGGCTATATACAGGATATGGAAACATGACCCACCCAGTTAGTACCTGGTACGTAAAATACCCTGGAATTCAAAGTACACATTTATTCATGCTAAATTAAATATGTCATGTAATGCTAGTAACACTCCATACTCTTTGCATTTATCTAAAATATAACTATATAGTATAATATTACTACATATATAATGCATATTTAAGTACATGGTATTAATGGTTATATAGATTTAAATATAATATTAACATTTTACATGATTGGTTACCACTAGTAGCAAGGGGATTTAGTCAGGGGTCATCTTGTTAGCTTTCCAGCTGATCTAGTTCAATTTTGGTTGGATTTGGTCAGGGGTCATCTTGTTAGCTTTCCAGCTGATCTAGTTCAATTTTGGTGGTTCATATTTGTCTGTTTGGCGGGAATCCCCCATCACTCAAAATGTATGTCAATGACCATTCATGATATAGACCATACTGAACATTTTCCATTAGGTTTTACATGGTTACTGTAGCTTTCTAGCTGAAACTAGCCCAATTTGGAAGTAATATATGTCGGTCTGGCGGGTACCCACCACTCAATTTATCT
This sequence comes from Scotoplanes globosa, assembly GCA_027575025.1. NCBI lineage: Eukaryota > Metazoa > Echinodermata > Holothuroidea > Elasipodida > Elpidiidae > Scotoplanes > Scotoplanes globosa. The sequence continues at coordinate 7,228 of JAODAI010505040.1, forward strand.
GGCAATGACCATTCACAGGTTTCGTCCAGGTAATTTTTCATCTCAGCTACCCCACGTTTGACCTTTGGGGTTGACCGGGGGGTACCCACCGCTACTAAAATTATCTGGCAATGGCCATTCATGATACTGGACACTATATCGAATATTTTCCATTAAGTTTCATATGGTTAGATTCCAGCTGAGCTGCACTATCTGGGCGGGTCACATTTGTCTGTCTGGCGGGTACCCTCCCAATATTAAAAATGTATGGCACTGGCCATTCATGATACTATATACTATGCTGAACATGTTCCATTATGTTTCTTCCAGTTAGCTATTCAGCTAAGCTGACACATGTATGACATTTTGGGTTGTCTGGCGGGCATCCCACCCCTAAAAATATCTGGAAATGGCCATTCATGATACTGGATACTATAGTGAACATTTCCATTAAGTTTCGTAGTGTAGCTTTCCAGCTGAACTAGCCTATATTGGGGGAGTCGCATTTGTCTGTCCAGCTGGTATCCTCCACCAATACAAATGTATGGCAGTGGCGATTCATGATACTAGAGACTATGCGGAACAGTTTCCACTAGGCTTCATCTAGTTAGCTTTTCAGGTGAGCTAACACAGGTGTGACCTTTGTAGTTGTCAGGCGGGCACTCCCCATAACTAAACATGTCTAGCAATGAACATTCATGATACTGGAGACTATAGTGAACATTTTATATGAAGCTTCATAGGGTTAGCTGTCCAGTTGAGCTAGCCTATTTTGGGGGACACCCCATCACTTAAATTGTCTGGCGGTGGCCATACATGATATGCGGACATATGTCGAATATTTTGAAGTCATTTTTGTAAGATTAGCTTTTCACCTATGCTAGCCGATTTTGAGGGCCCCTGTGGATTGGTTGCCCTATCTATACACACCAGCACATGCACGGAAGAGTACAATTTTGTTTTTGCAAAGGTACGTAGAACATTCATTTTTTATATAGATATTGGTTAGCTACCCATCTAGGCTGCCCCGGGTTCCCCATCTGAAAGCAACCATTGCGAACAGTTTGGTAAACATGCGAATCATTACGTAGGATTGCAGAATATTGGGAAACGTTTGGGAATAATGCGAAAAGCTACGGAACGTTCCAACATTTTTCGGTAAACCTGCGAAAACTGCGTAAATGCCTTGGCATTGCGTAAAATATAAGGTTACGGTTATGTATCTGAGTTAGGTTACCTTGACTGGACTAGCTAGCAGTAACATATCCCAATGACAGTGCAATATTATGACTTATGTCTAGCCTAACGTTAGCCTATGCCTAGACTAACGTTACATACGTAGGCCAGGTTTGGCTCCAGACATGATCCTAGCCTTGTCCAATGTTACGCCTAGCTCTATGTTAAGTATATCGTAAAGTGACATATATCCTAATGTTAGCCATATCCCAACGTTAGGCTATCCTACCGTTATGCCTACGCCCAAAGTTAGTCCTATGCCCTCAATGACGTTCGGCTAGAGGTTATTAACATTTATACGGCAAGTCCTTCGTAATTGTTATATATTTACTATATATGATAGTTGCTCTAATATGCTAATTATTTTGCCTAGAATACCCATCAAATCGAGACACTATTTATCTTAGGTGAAAATTAGGCTTATGCTAGTTATATTTTTTTGGAGAATTTCGTAACGAATCACAATTTTAGTCATTTTATTTTGTTTACCCTATGCTCAGATATGATTATCCAATGAACAGCTATATGTATTACAGCTCCTTGGAAAGATAATACAAGCTACTTCAATTAACTGTGTAGACCGAATACTAATTTGTTTTCTGGATTGGGAATTATAATCAGTTGAAAATGTATTTAAGATATTATGTCCCTAAAAATGTCATTTTTTTATTTATTTTTATTCTTTCGACGGATACCTTTTGAGATTCAAGTAATAGTCAAACTAAATAATGTTGTAGGTCTGAATTGAGCGTCCAGCCAGTGTCATATTGGGAATTAAACCGTTAAACTTTGCCGTACTTGGGGCATTGGAAATTACTAAATTCCTTGAAAATAACCCCAAAATGATTGAAGTTGGACCGTTCCATTATTATGTAGGTTAATACAAAATACTATTGGTCTTACAAGTTGAGGATTTAAGCGTTTATTAATTTTATTTCTCACAAATAATATGTAAAACTAATTAACAATAATCCTTCTATACTTAATCATGTGGAACTTCAATTGTTCATGTTTTTTTTCACAACAGTATTTAAGAATGACAAGGGACAGGGATAGTATTTAAGAATGAAAAGACTGTTTACAAAACAAATAAATAAGCATAAATTTCAGTAATGAAATTTGAAACACCATTATCGACGGTATTGTAAGGATTACGAATTATAGCAGTTCATCCACACTCGCACTCACCTTGTCATTTTTGCAAGTTACTAACCCATGGATTTCTTTTTCCTGCCAGACCTCCAAGATAATATATGAAATGCAGTACGTTGTCCTCCCGTGTTTTCAACGAGGGACAGTGAAGTCATTTTAATCAACACAGGTTGGTAAGTTGTATCGTAATAGGTCTGACGCTGCTTTTTCATCAGACATTCAATGACATTTAGAGTAATTCCATTTAATGTTTTACTGTGTTTTAACCACCAACATTTCTTCATCAGTCTAGCCTAGCCTACAATTTATTGTTGAGAGTAGCATAGCTTTTGTTTGTTAGCTGCTGACTTCAACTTCCTGTGTTCCACAGTTTAGTCGATGAACTGTATATGCTCAGATTCATGATTCGTTCAGGTTGGGTTTCTTAATACTCCTTCCATGAATGTTATTAGTAGAAGCATTTAATGCCTGGCACATTAATTTTAGATGAGCGGTGCCACAGCCAAGACATTTCGGCAGTGATCGCACTCGACGGTCCACCTTAACCAGTGGAGTCACAATCTACATTTAGGAGTCTACACTATCATGTCAGCTTATTCAACATACAACGCCAGTTTCTCCCTGTCTGGTGTAAATTTCGCATAACTAGTTACTACGTGAATGTATATGTTACTACATATGTATATTAACAATGCCTTCCCTAGCTTTTGCATTATATTTGTCATTGCAGAATGTCACTGAACCCCCCATTCGTTACCCGAACCTAAGCTGAATGTGAATCATTCAGGAGACTCAACATTATTTTTAGTTTAGTTTGTTTATTTTCTACTTTATACACAATCAACAACGTTTATAACATTATAATGACTGTACATTTACATGATGATGTACTATTAAATAAGATATATATTATAATATATATATTATGTATAATGGAGTGGGACTAGAAGAATTATAATACTGTTCGAGTCTTCCGTGACGTGTTGTATAATAAATTATAGTTATTTTAAACTTAAACAATAATAACTAATAATAATAATGACTATTTGTATGGACATAGCAACAGTGTATATAAATCCAATCATATCTGTATATGGATACACAAATATGCATAATTATTATTATACGCACACAGATAATAAACAAAGATGCAAGATAATTATAGGACAATCTATATTTGGGAGGGAATTCCACAATTTAACACCAGACGTCTTTACGTGGCGTTGACTGGCACAACTTATATTTAGGGGTTGACGGAGCAAATGACTGGAGTGTGTATTATAATTATTTTAATCATTGTTGTAATTAAAATAGTTGTCAAAAGAGTGAGGAAGTTGATTATGTAAATATTTAGTCATAACGATACCCAAGTGATACTCATACAGCTTAAATACCGGAAGGATACAAAGGGGTTTGAAGCTACTTTCAGTATGGGATATATAACTACAATTAGTTATACTTCTTACTGGACGTTTTTGAAGTATAAATAGGTCATGCATGTGCTAATCAGACGCATTACCCCATACTAAAATATTACAGCTTAAATATGGCATTATAAATGTATTACAAATTAGTAATAGTACTTATGATGGGAACAATTTACCTACTTTTCTTTTGATGTCATCCATATGGCTTTTTCACGTTAGCTTGCAGTCAATAATAGTTCCCAATAGTTTAGTATTAAGTGAAAATGGAATAGTTGATATCCGACAAATTTAACGTTGCCTTCTGAGTGTATGTGCTGTTGTCGAATAAAACAGCTGTGGTTTAAGTGTATTATAAATTAGTAATAGAACATATGATGGAAAACATTGAAGATAGAAATTCAAGAGTGACATTTGGTTAATGGCATTTCAGGTGATAATTTAAATGTTTGGCCTAGATCTTTAATGAGTATCGGAAGAAACTTGTTAGGAATATCGTAACCTTTAACTTTAAAATTAGGCCTAACAGCCAACGTTGTTATCATACTTTGTAACGAAGGTTAGGCTCGGCCAATTTAGACTAAGACATTACCACATATGACACACACTTAGCACATATACTGCTAGTGTGTAGAGTTAGAGTTATGCATGATATGTTTGATTTACGCTTGCTCCGGATCAAGCGTAAAGTTATGATGGATTTATGGAAACGTAACTAATAATTAAAGTAAGGTAAACTTCTGATGGGTATCCCTATGCGAAATACGGTTATTATCGACGCTGACACAAATGTTTTGTGAATCCGACGATGAACCATCGTGATGTAAAAATCATTGTAGATCATATATTTTGGATCGGCCTAAAAAAACAATTGTGTAGGCATATGCCGGTCTGTAATCTACGTATGATTCCCTGTTCAAATCGAGGCAGGTCCGTACAAATATCCCCCTAAATTAAAAAAAATAGTCTAAAATCCGTTATACTGAGTAATTAGCCACGCCTACTGGATACATGTAACTCTGTGTGTAGCAACTTTCTCAGTAGTAGAGTGATCGACTTCCAATACAAGAGACCCGGGTACGAATCCCACCAGATTCGTTTCAGGTTCTTTGCAAAAATTGTGGATTGTGATTGTTACATCAATTATGGTGTACAATTCCTCATTTCTCTATTAGCCTTTGGTAAAATGGTCAAAGACTGATGTGCCTTCTCATGCATCAGACGGGGACGTATATATAGTGGTCCAAGTGTATGGCATCAATCAATCAATCAATCAATCGGAAAATTTATAAAGCGCCAATATCCAAAGTAGAAACAATGCTCAGTGGCGCTGATAGTCAAACAGAAAAAGCTCTCGGAAATAGGTGGGACTTCAAACGTCATTTCAATGTGTTGATGTTGGGTGGAACCCTGACGGCATGGGGAAGATTGTTCCAAAGTTCTGCAACAGAGAAGGAACGACGACCGTATGTGGAAAGCTTCCATCTAGGGACCGTAATACGGTATTGCGATATGGGACTGGCAACCAGGGGAGCTTGAGCAAATCGGGGGTGATGTGTTGAAATTTCTTTGTGTTTTTATTTGTGCATTGCATAGTACAATTAAATCCTCTTTTGAAAAAATCACACAAAATGTCACAATTTCCATAAAATCCCATTTTTGTTACCTTTTCTAGATTAATTTATTTGTAGCCGTGATTTCGGCCGTTTCCGGAAGATTTTGAAAATGACGTCACATCAGGCCTGTTTGTTCTAGGCACGTCGCATCCGCAGTTGAAAATTTCATCGTGCGTACACAAACACGCTAATTTCCGAAATTGTAATTATGTGTTTTAAACTGGCCAATACTCCCTGAGGGTATACCAACAAAAACTAAAGATGCTATGTGAAAATAAACGGGCGTATACCAAAACAAAACAACGATGCTATGTGAAAATATAATAAGCATTATAAGCATTATAGCATTATAATCTCCCCATTACATACATACCTTATTTAGTAACTTTTGAGCGAGAAATCACGTATTTATTGTTATATATAAATGGGAAGTATTTTTGCTGTGGCTCCGCGAATCACACACTGAATGGAGTTGGTACGAATGTGAATGTACTGCTGTGGCGTCACGAGGCTCGTTCCTTATTTTTCTATTGGCTTCTGAAGAACTCGGAAATTGTGTGGAAATCGTAACATAAATCACTTATTTTCAACGATTATGTACATTTTCGGGGATTTTTTCCAAACGGGAATTTAATTGTAATATGCAATGCTTTCAATACAGTAAAGTTATAGGACCATGTTACTAGATCTTTAAGTA
>JAODAI010505151.1:0-19851 GCA_027575025.1 Scotoplanes globosa
GTTATTTTTGGTGGAGGTCAAAGGTCATTTGAGGTCAAACACTAAAACCACGTGTTCAGTGTTTGACCTCAAATGACCTTTGGGTATAGAATATGGGGCGGGGAGCCTTGGTAGTGTACATGGGTAGGGAACATGGGTCGCGAGCATGGATAGGGGTCTTGGGGATGGAGCTAATGTAAGGAGCACATCGAGGGATCCCAGAAAGGGAGCCCAGGGGAGGGAGCCAATGCATGGAACCTATATAGGGGAAGCCCATGTAGGGGGGGCTGCATATATGAGGAATCCCAGTCTGGAGAGAGCCTAGGGAACTCACAGTATGGAACCAGAAGGGGAGCCTATGGAGGTATGGAGAGGTCACAGGGAAAGAGCCTATATGGAAGGAACACATTATGTACAAATACAAAAATTGGGACTCTTGGAAATTAAAATAACCGTTTCTCCTTTTCTTCGCTGGAACCAATATATTGAGATTCAGTTGCATTGTAACTCTTGTTTTATTTGTATTTTTATTTCAACCATTCTTGCCCGAATAAGGCTTCGCTTAGCCAACACCGGTAATGGGATACATGCATGGGAAACCGGAGTGCCCGGGGTTAATCCTATGTGGTTGTAGACATGACCGTCCCATTTTACATCCAACGGGGGGGTGGTGGTCACGGTGGTGTGTACCACTGCGCTACACTACACTACACTACACTACGCTACACTATACTGCTTCTTTGTTGATAATATAACAGCTATACATGGGGTAATATCTTTCTTATTTCATCTGATCAAGCATACGACAATGAAAGACCTTTGACAATCCCAGCGACACATTGTATAAGGTGCAGACAACTCTGACTTCACAATCCGTATTAACTACATAATTACATTCCTTGAAGAAAATATTTTTCATTTAAATTTAAGTTAAAGGATAATAAATAGGTAATATATACGGTACATAACTATAATTGTAATACGTACTATTAATGGCGTTTAAAACTTTTTTATACATCTGGAAACGTGTTTTAATTTAATTGGATCCCTGGTTTTACTTTTGCTGTCGTGCAGATGGAACGTATTAAATAAATTCGGTTGATAATCATTTCAATTTGGGGGTTCGGTCGACGGTCGCGGAAAATAATTAGTACGATAAATGACGAATAAAAAATATTTTTCGTCCGACTTCGTCTTAAGTTGATGTACAGGTATGGTGACTCTTGTCCAGATGGTATCGTGATCGAGGATACTCCTCTAATAATATGGACAAGTGAGTATGAACACAAATGATATAGTCTAAGGAATTATAAGTGACGTAGCGAGCTGAAACATCCTGGTCGTGATAAGAACTTCCTTGTTTTTTTGTTTATTATAATATATTTTTATGTATTTTGTAATATATGTGACATCGATTTGAACTTTGAACGGTTGGACCTTGGTCAAAGTTGCACGAAGTTTATGGGCGTATTATGGTCAAATAAAATATTCAGATTCACACTGACATTAAAGCCCGGATGTTCTTGTTGGCAGTGTGTCTAACATAAGATCACAATCTATAGTAAGTATCGCAATCCCAACCATCGTTCGGTCTAGCTAACATAATTATGTATACCGACAGCCTGGTACCGGTGCGGATCCAGCATGGTAGGTTCGGATGTACTCCCCCCCCCCCCAAGATTACACTGTAAGCAATTAACTGTAAATTCTACAGTAAATTACTGGCAGCAGAGTTGCCAGTAATTTACTGTAAAATTTACAGCAACATTTTGGATACTGTAATTTACTGTAAAATAATCTTGATAATTATATTCTGGAGACGATATATTGGTAAAGTATGACATTAAACGTACCGTACTTCAATTAGCACAAAATAATCATTACATATACAAGTAACTTCTTACGAAGTGTGTTTTATACAGTATTTTTTTGTTACAAAGAGACCTCCAAAGTTGTATGACACATATCAATCGTACAACTATACTATAAAGATTGTCAGTATTATGATTTTCACACAATTAATATAACCAAATACGAATAATACTCTTACTAAAATATAGGCCACGCCCTACTTATGCTAGGTCACGCCCTACTAAGATTACAGTAAAATACTGTAATTCAACGTAATAGTCAAATATGCCTGCAAAATACAGTAAGATGTTATCATACAGTAAGTTACTGTAATTTACATTTACAGTAGAGTACTGTAGCAAATTACGGTAAATTACTGTACAATTTACAGGGATTTATAATATAGTTGAAGATATGTGGTGCTTATGCGTTTGCCTGACATCTAAGAACCCAACCGATCTATCACTTTGTACTTTTGTCTTACTTTTTATTTTTGTCGTCGGCAAAAAAAAGGGGGGGGGAACGCGTCCCTCGGCGCGCTTCATGGATCCGCGCTTGAGAAGGCAGATCAATAAGCCGTATAAAGCGTTATATTAAAAAGTACAGTATTTTGGTATCTTCTTTTATAACACAAATTAGGATCAGATCTTTTTTCATAAAGATGGTTCAATATAAGGGTGCGTGGGGTGAATATCGTTCGCTCCGGCCTTATACCCGCTACTGCATACGCGTATGTATAGCGACACCAACGTTCACTTGGAGTATCGCCAATACTTGAGCAAAGGGCAGTGGACGGTGCTATGATTGAGCTTTTAAGGTGATGAACCAGAGTAAAATTATGGGTGGTTAAAGACTATATATGTTATACGATGCATGGGGTGGCTATCCTCGTTGTTATCTAGGCCTATTATAAATCCGATATAATTTTTTGGGGCATGTAAACGAAGTGATTAGAAAGTGAAGCAAGCAGCGTACTTATCGATTGATTGATGATGTGTTGTGTATGGCACACAGCGCCGGATCGATTATATTTCAAAATAATAATACAGCTAAACTGTATGTCAGTAAGACTGTAAAACGAGAACACACACACAGTTGGGGCTACATCATGGACAATCTAAAGATTCATTTAGTTCGCTTGTTAATTAAATCGAAGAGGTATTATTCTTCTTAATTATTATCTAACATCCCTATAGTAACCCCTCCCAGCGCCTCGCCGTCAACATAATAGTCAAGGACGCAGTTCTTTGTTAAAGTCTTTATGCTAGGTGAAACCGACACCGTCCAATGCCATCAGATTGACAATTATAAAGATTATGCGTCCTAAGAAAATATCAAGCGAGGTCCCGGACCGGGGAGCTACCGGACCCGGGGAGTTATCAGAAGTTGCACCATGCTGAGCACAGTTCCGCAGTATATATAGACGGACCACCATTATTAGTGGGTGTGTTTGTGAACATTACTGGATACCCAGGGAACTCATCGCACATATCTGTATAACAAAGTTGTACGAGCTGTGTACTAACCTAAGGCAATGCAATGTTCCACGGAGTTTGTCAACATCTCCTGACAGGCAAGACAGGGTAACTTCAGTAGCCATTGTCCAATCTTGTCCAAGACCTGTGGCGTAACGAATGGACAATTGAAGGGCGATAGAGGGGAAAACCGCGACTTCTTCGTTATTTGATCGTTGATTGATTATACGACTTCCCAAACTTTGTAACGTATTAACTATTATTGACGTCCTGCCCAAGATAACCAGCAGGTATATCACTTTTCATATCATCAAGTTGGCAAATGAACGAATTATCTACCAATGCAGTATGATGATAACAGTACACATTACCTGTTCAATGTGTAAACTTGACTATTTAACAAAAAAGAGTAAATAATGGATTTAATGACTTGTGAACATTCCTGATATTTGGAGAGGTTGTTGGTAATCGTGTATAAGTATATTACCCCTGCTTCATCATCTACACACGCTACTATAATGTAGCATCTATAAAGTCCCCGGATAGTATATAACTCATCGAATGACAGATGTCATATTATGTTAGCGACGACAGATGTATGTTGTCATGGAATCTACATACCAGCACACCATAATGCTGTGGCATGTATATAATATGTAAGTAGAGGGCGTGCTAGAGTGACGTCGTGCGTGACGTACTATACCAGAAACATACTGGGCTATTTATTTTACTAGGAGTAAGCGCGAGTTATTATACAACACGTTAGTAACTAAAGAGTAAATATTTAGAGCTCTAGACCCACGTGTCTTAGTGATAGATGGCACATATATCATTGCCATGTAATCTACATACATCACCATATCATATGCCTATATGGCGTAGCGGTAAGCGATACGTTCCTAATCCTACATACCACTGATTTGGGGTTCGATCCCTGCCCGCCCATGCATAGGACAGACGTACCCATGTATCATTGCCATGTAATCTGCATACATGCACCACCATATCATATGCCTATGTGGCGTAGTGGTAACCGATACGTTCTTATATACCACTGATTTGGGGTTCGATCCGTGCCTGCCCATAGGACGTACAAATGAGATGGCATGTCTATATGACTAGAGGTGTTACTCTGAGCACTCCGGTCAGGTTCTGGCCATCTACCCCCTTTTCTGTTCGTTATACAACACGTTAACCAGTAAGGGTAAGTATTAAGAGCTGGAGACCCACATAACATGTCTTTGGCAAGTCATATCATGTTATCACATATATCGTTGCCATGGAATATCTACATATCATCATATCATATGCCTACATGGCGTAGTGGTAAGCGATACGTTATTGCACCACTGCGTATAGGTTATATCTCAGTTCGGACGTATGACAAGCTGCTTTAGAAATTACCTCCCAATTTTACTTAAGTGCAATTAAATTAAGTGAAATACAATTTAACTTAAGTAGAATAAATTCAGCTTATGTGAAGTTCAATTCAACTTAAGTAAAATTCAATTTTCTATTTAACTTAAGCTGACTGTGTATTACACTTAAGATGAATTAATTTAATTTAATTTAACTTAAGCTAAATTGCATTCACTTAAGCTAACTTCAATTTAACTTAAGCTAAATTGCATTCACTTAAGCTAACTTCAATTTAACTTAAGCTAAATTGTATTCTACTTAAGCTAAATTAAATTTCACTTAAGCTTAATTGTATTCCACTTAAGCTAAATTCAATTTCACTTAAGTGGAATGTGATTGGTCAGATAATGTGACCATGGTTTATGTGTATGAGGCGTGGTTTCGTACGTTCGATCTGCACACAAATAAAGCAGATGCACTGTACATATACAATACTTGCAGTGTTATTTTCAAGCACAGTACATCGTTTATGTTACTATTCATGCGTGGGTATACTGTTGTAATAGGGCTTTAAAATATGCGTCATGCCGTTTACAAATATCCTAGCCACTAAGTATAATATCTGCATATAGTATTGTGTACGTGTGCACGTGTCTGCACATTCTAATTTATAATTGACCAATCACATGTCCCTTAAGTTAAATTACCAAATTGTCCATTCACATTTCACTGAAGCTAATTTCAATTGCACTTAAGCTAAATTGTATTTCACTTAAGTCAAAATGATTTTAACCTAAGTTAAATTGAATTTAGCTTAAGTTGAATGCAATTTAACTTAAATATAATACAATTTAACTTAAATATAATACAATTTAACATAAGTAGAATACAATTACCCTTAAGTAGAATGCAACTCGGCTTAATGGGATAAGCTAATAAATTACAATTGCGAATGTAACTTAAGTAATATTGAATTTAACTTAGGCTACATTGGATATAAAATGCTGTATTTCACTTAAGTGAAATTGAATTCAGGCTAAGTAGAATACAAATAAGCTTAGGTTAAATTGAATTTCGCTTAAGTAGAATGCATTTCACTTAAGTAAATTAGTGAGGTAAATGTTAAAGCAGCGTGTCATACGGATGTGTAACAAGATATGTTACTCTGAGAACTGCAGCCTATATAGACTTCTTTGTGTCACCTGACCTTTAGGAATAAAATAATCGATGGCTAGCACTGTTATTCTGACAATGTAAAGCGCTATGGACATGATATAACTGTATCATGCTAAATTAATGGAGACGTTATAGTATAACATATATACTGGAAATATTAATTTACTCCGGTTTGGTTTTACTTACAACACTGCGGGTCAAGTAGAAAGTTGTTGTTATTGAATACATAATACTTAACGAATATAGTGTATATAGTCGCTTCCTATTGGTACTATGTACTCAAAATAATGAAGCTTAATAGGGGAACTATATATGGTCGCTTCCCACTTGATACTCCATAGTTATGTTTATTAAAAAATGTTTGTTATTTTATATTTGATTAGATTAGACGACGCTTCAATACAAGTTACAACGGTTATTAATTGTTTAGCCTAACCTCAAGTATAATATGGTGTATAATAGGTCTATGTTGATTTCCTTTATAACCTATATTACCGTGACGTAAAGTATGATATAGGGCCTATATAGTATTAATGCTTAGATTGCGACATTTTTATTCTACATCAATATTTTTATTCTACAACAATTTTCACCTAAATACTAAATAGTGCTAAAAATCATGCATAATAATATGAAGTAAAATGTATCATTGTCAGTCTAGTGTTTTTTGGAAGATATATAAATATCAGCAATGGGGAGATGAATTATTATCGACACATATTGACTGTTAAACAGTATTTGTTTGACTTGTTTGATTATTTATGAAAATAAACCAGTAGGCCAGGTGGTTCCACCGTTTGTGACCAACCCATTGAATATAATATCACCAGTTGCCAATAGTACTCGCGAAAACCGTAACATTCCACAATACCTGGAGAAATAAAGTGCGGTAGACCCAACCCAGACTACCGTAGTTATCGTCTGATTCAATTAGGAAGTTCATTAATTGTGGTGTGCCACCTCACGTACGCAAGTAATACTGGAACACTGTGAACATAGACGTGCTTCAGTCAGGCAGTATAGGTGAACCACGGATTGATGAAATCCGGACATGGTGGCATCTTAGTATGAAAAGGATATTTAATTATAATTGTCATCTCGTTTCCTGTATTGGCATAGCTCATGTTGAACTGAGCTGGGCAATACATATACAAATGGATAAAGTTTTCTGCAATGCTAAGAAAAATGCTTGGAATACTAAGTACGTTTGTCTAATCGTAAAATAATGACAACGTTATAAATACAACGTCATCCAACGAACATCTAACTAGGCCTATAAATAGTCCTTGGTCCTGCATTAGAAAACTCTAATATTTTTTTGGGTAAAATAGATGGTGGTATATAGGCCTACATACTATTATATAAATATATATGATCTAGTAGACATGGCCATTTCAAGGGAAGTTACAAAGAAAAGAATATCACTGTACAAGGGAGCTTTATAGATTTTCCCATCCTGATAGTTGAACTACTCCGTAAAACTAATATAGTTCTTGGAAGAATTGGGGAAAGGATTAAAACTGAGACTGCAGGGGTGAGTGTAGGAACAACTTGGATTTCGGAGAGAAACATGTGATGATGTATTCTCTTTTACAGTTGGTTGAAATGAAGCTGGATAGTCAAAAGAAACGGTATTGGTATTTGAATGTATTGAACTGATAAGGACATTATGATACTGTGCAAAATTAATATGGTCCCAATCCCAAAAAACTTTTCGCGATGGACGGAATTTGAGTAACACTTCCCTTTGTATTTTCCATAATTATTATTGAAATCACACACACACTAAACACACAATTTGATTAAGTAGGCAATACCCTTCAAAGAGATATAAAACCCAAACGGCTGGGATGAACAATGTTGCTATGGCAATACAATTTTCTTAGCGCGACGGTCTTTAATATGAACCTTGTATTAATAAATTAGTAAATTCCCAAATGTAATTGTAATTGAATTTGATTAATGATTAATATAAGTAGATGACATTGGGGTATTGCGTTATTGAGAGGAAGCTTACGCAATGAGAACGACTGCCGTCTGGCATGGCGATCATGATATGATATTGGGCTGTTGTGTTATTCAGAGGAAGCTTACGCCATGAGAACGGCTGGTGGGACACGGCTATCATGCCGATACGAAGTGATGAAGGGCTTGCATTCGGATGTTGTAGCTTTGAGGTATATCTACCAGTTTGTGGTCGCCACAACTTCTGAAAAACAAGTTTGTGTTGTTAGTGGAGATAAAGATGGACTATTTTAGTTGCGGTGTAGAATACAACAGCAGTGTTCGTTGACGTTGATTACATTACCACCATTGTCATTCTCTCTTAACTTAGTGATATATCAACTATTTAGTAACAGTGAAAACCGGTCTACATTTCGCCGAGTTAGGACCAAAAATATTATCGAAAAAGTTTGGCCAGTCAAGAAAGACTGCTTTCTGCTTTGCTAGCATTATTACACTGTCAATCTCTATTTTTTTCAGGAGAGCATGCATTTGGAAGGCCATATAGGTGTGATGCAAACAGCAAGTGTTAAACTCCAGAAAAATATAACCAAATCGGCAATCCCACTAGAGCCTCGAGTTTCAAAGCAGTAATTTTCTAATGTTGGCCAATGGTGCGACTTTCCAAGTCCCTCATCCCTTATCAGGGATATAATAGAGACATAAAGAAAGTAGGCTATACTATATAGGCCAATGTAATATGCCTCTATGATATGTGTAGCCTAGGTATATACCTATATTAATAATACATAATTATGATATGTCGTTATGTATAATATAATTCAAATTACATATGTCCCTATCATAGCAGTATTGATAGAACCATGCACCGTTATCGACCGTGTCTCGTGAGTTATGAGTACACGGCTGTATGGCCAATCTATAGAAATAACAATGACCATGATTTTCACAAGCGACTAAATGGGCCAAGTGTGCGCTGCATTTACAACTCAGTCAGTGCGATATACGCCATATATACTGCCGACTCATTAATAATGAGCGGATTAATTATAACTTATTTTATCGGTTATTATTACCGAAATACCTATTCTTATTACAAGACCACGGCATCAACCACACCGTGTAATCATGTCATAAACAACTTGCGGGAATTTAATTCATTTTAACCCTGTGAAGACGCATAACGAGCGGATTGAGCAATCATGATAGTTTATTGAGAATATTATAGGCAATCATCAATCATGAAGATTAGTTCAGATTGGATCCCTTTTATGAGCTTGTCAGCTACCGGTGACGTAAGACCAGTATGAATGTGGTCTATCATCATCGTATACCAATGATATTTACACTACCAGAGAGTATGGCTCGTGTCAGGCGTACTTAACACGGGGGCCACGGGTGCCGTCGTTAAAGGGCATAGACTACTCGGTAACGCCACAAACTATCGGATATGCGGCTGAACGGAAGGTCAAACTATGCGGGCCGTTTCAAATTGATTGGGATACATGTTAATATCTCAGTCAGTGATGGAGCGTTCGACTGGTGATCACAAGGTCAGGAGATGATTATTATTTATATAGTGAGCTCCCTGCTCTAACTGATATAAACAACTGTGGGTGGCTCATGTAATATAGGCCGTTGAAAAAGTTCATGACATCCAATCAATATAATCATATACTCTAAATCTTTTTTTCACTATGGTCAAATTTTACCATATATTGGTTAACTATACATCGACCCAAGTCATGGTCAAATTAAATACGTAAAGTTGCATACATAATTTGACCATAACTTAGTCGGTGCATAGTTAACCAATATATGGTCAAATTTGACCATTTTGAAAAAAAGATTTAGAGTGTAAGTGTATTACCTAATATCTTCGTTCTGGTACTAATTTGCCGCTGAATAGTCAAATCTTTCACATGTAGGCCTATATACATAGTACAAGTAGGCACACCCCAAATGAGCCTGTTATGGCTAATATAGATTGTATATGTTTTACCCATATGCTACAATACGTCTTCATAACAACAGTTACCGTTAATTGCATTGATGATATTGAACTAATAATCATAACACAATATGATGTGATATGAATCAGTAGATTTTTCTTTTGTTCTTTTTCTATAATAATATTAATTATCATATAGAACCAATTCATGCTACACTTTTAGTTTTATTGAACATATTCTTGCATACGATTGCATAGCAACCGTATGAATTATTACTTGGCAATTGAACTAAAAGTTTACATCCCAAATTTGAATCTCTCACAAAAAAATATATTTGGAAACTACTTCGTTGGCTCTTCGTTTGGACAAATGCTAAATCAGTGAATATCAATATATGAGATTGTACATAGAATAGATCAATCAATAATAATGGAAATATAGATTATTGTGATTTTACATTACATGTCTAGAATTTATTAAAAAAATACCCGGTTAAAAAGATAGATAAACCAGGAAAATGCTTTTAAAATTAATTATCGAAGATCGGAAGATGTAATAAACCATACAATGACGGATCGTTACTGAGATAGTTAGACCCTTTAACATTATTATAATATAAACTGATAAAGCAGTTTATATTTGATACCACGGGTGGTATTCGGCGTTCAAAGAAAGAAGATAGCCTGTCATAAGTTCGTAACGGTTGTTTTAACATGGTGCTATTTGCGTGACGTATGAGAGCATCAATTACGTCTACACTATATCATGTGTATATGGGCGCCTGACAATGAATACAGTCTCACTGTCTCGTATGTAAACGTACAGGTAAATGATGGGATTGGGGAATACTGCTAAGCTGAGAACATTAATAAATATTAACATTAATGCAGTGAGTATATAGCCGATACTGCTAAAAATATAACATAAATAAATAAATGGCATAAATAATGTATAGGCCTACCATTAATCAAAATGTTATAATTATTAGTAGGCTACGCTCTTATCTTATACAGATGACGTGAAGCATAGCTCACACCAGTGTTAGAGGAAAACTGTTCATCATTCAATAAAGTAAAGGACGTTTATTTCCAATGCCATTATAATATTGGGGATTAATACCATACTTCTAGTATATATGGGGCCCGGTGGGGTGGGTGGAAAAACGTTGCCCCACACTGTTTCTCAAATGTTGCATTTGAAATGAGGACTATTTATATTAATACCATGATTTAGGCTTAAAAATGTAATTTAGAGGGACATTATTATCCTTTTTGCGGAGATCATGTAGGATCCTCGCCGACCATCGACAGGGGAGGGAGGAACAAGAAAACACACACAAAGATAGTGATGGATGTACGAGAGACCTTGGGGTACCATCTCTTTATCTCGCTTGTCGTGATGGGTGCGCGAGAGGCATTGGGGATACCCTATGTCTCTCTTTTATCGTGATGGGTGCGCGAGAGGCCTTGGGGTACCCCTCTATGTCTCTCTTTTATCATGATGGGTGCGCGAGAGGCATTGGGATACCCTCTCTTGTCTCCCTTATCATGATGGGTGCGTGAGAGGCCTTGGGGTACCCCTCTATTTATCTCCCTTATCATGATGGGTGCACGAGAGGCTTTGGGGTACTCCTCTTTTTCTCCCTTATCATGATGGGTGCGCGAGAGGCCTTGAGGATACCCTCTCTAACTTTCTATTATCATGATGGGTGCACGAGGGGAGGCCTTGTGATACCCTATCTTTCTCGCTCTTATCATGATGGGTGTATGAGGAGCTTTGGGGTACCCTGTTTTTCTCTCCCTTATCATGATGTGTGCACGGGGGGGAGGCCTTGTGGTACCCTATCTTTCTCTCTCTTATCATGATGGGTGTACGAGGAGCTTTGGGTACCCTCTCTTCCTCTCTATAATCATGATGGATGCACGAGGGAAGGCCTTGTGATACCCTGTCTTTTTCTCTCTTATCATGATGGGTGTACCAGGAGCTTTGGGGTACCTTCACTTTCTCTCATACCAAGTAACGAAGGATACTAAATAACTTATGCGCTTTAGCTTCTCGCCTCTGGAGTAACTTATAGAGGATATATAGAGGACATATTCATAAAGCTAATACCCTAAGATTTTCCAAATGTCCCTCAGTAAAACTTACTTTCATAAAAACGTATGATGTTCGTTGCCTCGCCAATTGAGCGTTTTTGACGGCCACGTGCGCATTATAAATGTTTATTTTCTTTATAGTGTTGAGGTATACGACATTTACCCGGGGGACCCCACCGAATAACTTTCCCCGCCATTACCCCCAGAAAAAAAATCCCCTGCAATTTTACCCCCATAAATTGGAGGAGCAATTACTTTCGGGGTATTATCCAGGAGTGCAGTGCTGTAGTGACAATTGTCTGATAGAGATTCGTTCGTGGTAAGCCATTGTCCGAGATAAAAATGTATGTACACTGTAAAAAATGGTCTGAAATTTACAGACATTCATGAAAATTACAGCTACTGACTGGCAATTTGTTGCCAGTACTTCCTACTGTAAAAAGTGTCTACAGTGTGTATGTCAGTTGCTGTAATTTTCATAAATGTACTGTAAATTTCAGACGATTTTTTACAGTGTAGGAGGTTATCCTGCTATCCGGGACTCAATTGTCTGATGGAAATGTTTCTGATATCGCCACTGCATGCATTGTCTGCTGTCAATAATTTCCATGGACCCCATCTTTTTAATAATGTTATATCTCCGATGAAGAAGATTGATCAATTGCTCTGAGAAAATCGGTCCAATATATGACGGATGTCCCACCCGGCCGAGGTGCCCTGCTATTTGTCAAATATCTGATGGATTTCACATACATGACATTAGACAGCGATAAGGCGTTCATCACTGCCGTGTCGTGTGATTGTAGCACACAGTTTGCACATGATAAAAACACTGTGGCGCCAAAATGTTACAAACATCATTATATAAACAAATGGTGTACTTATTTAACTGCTCCGTACACAAACGGAAATCCGCACATTGACTAAACATAAGTAGGGGGATATTGTAATAGGATATACCATAATTTATACTAGTATTGTTACTGCTGCAACACACTGGCAGGCGACTAGACGTTATTTGTTATCTATTTTGAACATAAATGTTTCCGTTGAAAGTTAATGTCGTCACCCAAAGGTTGGTGCATGTATTCCTGGTGAAATAATAATTTAACTGCCGAAAAGTCGTATTTTAAGTTATTCGTTTAACCTCTCTACTATAGTATTAGCCCAAAGATAACCAATATGGTTCACATGGCAGGGATCTTCAATAGAGGGATGAATATGCAAATACGTTGACATACAGCTGAAGTGGGTGTGAGTGGGTGGGGGGAGGGGGGGGGGGGAGCGAACATGGTGAAGGCGCTGGTGGATCAGTCGAGAAAACCAAGAAAACAAACAAATTGAGTCTGCAGTCTTTCGACATGTTCATGTTATCGTTACTGATTGCTGTACGTTTATATCTATGATAAATCATATTATATATATATACCATCGTATATTCAGAGATGTTCTTTTACAGTCATTGTGTCCTTTTGCTTAATATATCTCGCCACAATTTATATATTGTAATGCAACATTGCCTCAATGTAAGCTGTCAGTGTGACGTTACGTGCATGACCTCTATAATAATAGTAACGTAGTGTTAACGTAACAGTTTTGTGTCAGTTACGTTGCTAAGTTACGTAAACTCTTAACGTACCTATAATGTCACGTATCCGGATGATAAACGACAAGTACAGAGTCATGACTGTCGGATTGTGTTGATATTTGGTATAAAGGTGCTCTATTGGTCGGTTAAGAAGCCTATTGATTTTTACGACGATATCTCGCATATTAATGAGTGGGTGGGGCTTTATTCGTAAAATATTGATAGGCTAGAGGCTAGGCTATTTTACAATGTATACGCGAAACCCTCACATTTTTATTGAGAATTGGGGAAAATGATACCATATAGCAAACGGAAGAAACCCAACTGTTGGTAATATGCATATTAATTAGTGGGTGTGGCTTATTGCGAAAATCTCAGGAAATGGCTTGTGAACACAGTATCTCAATAACCGTAAGTCGGATTGAATCTATATTTAGTACAGTGTTGCTCTATTGGTCGGTTGGGAAGCCTATTGATTTTAACGATGATACCTGGCATATTAATATGTGGGCAGGGCTTTATTGGCAAACTATTGGTGGGATAGAGATAGTACGCTATATTACAATGTACAGGCGAAGCCCGTGATTTTAACGATGATACCTGGCATATTAATATGTGGGCAGGGCTTTATTGGCAAAATATTGGTGGGATAGAGATAGTACGCTATATTACAATGTACAGGCGAAGCCCGAGGCTAGGCAATTTTGCAATGTACATGCGAAGTCCTCAATTTTTTTCGAGAATTTGGAAAAATGTTACCCTATGACACATGGAAGAAACCCATATGTTTCGACGGTGATAATATGCATATTAATAGTGGGTGTGGCTTATTGCGGAAATATCATATATATATGGCCCGTGAACACGATATCTCAATAACCGTAAGTCGGATTGAGTTAATGTTTGGTACAGGGCTGCGCTGTGGGTCGGTTAGGAAGCCCTGATGATTTTAGCGATGATCCTTGCATACTAATGAGTGGACCGGGCTTTATTCGTAAAATATTGATAGGCTAGAGACTACGCTATTTTAAAATGTACGGGCGAAGCTCTCACAATTTTTCAGATTTTGAAAAAAACGTTCTGTTCTCGGCGGTGATTATGTGCATATTAATTAGTGGGCGGATCTTATTGCGAAAATCTCAAGAAATAGCTCGTGAACACGATATTTCAATAATCGTAGGTCGGATTAAGTTGATATTTGGTACATACATGCTCTGCGGGCTGGTTACGAAGCCTATTGATTTTGACGATGATACCTACCTCGCACATTAATGAGTGGGTGGGCTTTGTTTGTCAAATATTGATAGGCTATTTGACTATTTTACAATGTATACAGGCAAAGCCCAAAATTATAGAAGAAATCATCATGCATTTTGCATGTTTCTTGTTTATACATGTTTGGGGTCAAGCAGGATAAAGTAGCTTGATCTATGTCGTCAACATGGCCAGTATAATATACGCTCTGATTCGTATTGGCGATTTCACGACAAAGCAGAGTGTAACCAAAATTTTGTTGTGGTTGGGCAAAGTCAAACTTTTGTCCCCGTTTTACTATCTAAGAGGAGCGCCAATTCGCCTGGTGTGGAGCGTACATAAAATTGTTGGTCTTCCAAATGAGCTTAATGGTGCTACCTTTTTCACCTATTTAGCTGTATAATTCAAAGTTGGCAAAGTTCCATCTTCTAAATCAACAGATAAATGTTGACGAATATGCAAGTAGGACCAATTCAAAAATAGAAACGTGTATTAATTAAGACGCGTCAGGAAGCCTTTCATGATGCGTGTATGACATATTTTGGTTTATTATGTAGGAAGTTGCATCTTCCTGGTTTTTATGAGCACCCACACCGCATCACATGATTATCCATTCATAATTACCCATCTGTGCCGTATCTATGGCGGAGGCAATGACGGCGCCAGAGTTTACATGGGGTCGACGTTCCCCATGTGACAGGCTCTTTCCATCGTTTAGCAGCCTATTCAAATTTGGTTCGGTGCATAGTTGACCAAGACTTGGTCAAATTTGACCAATGTGTTTTTACAATGCATTGACTATACCACTGTGACCAACTTCCAACTATTGGGTCACCTCCACTTCCTCCAACATCAATAATGCTTTATGGGATCAGTTATACATGATCTCAATCGTTTACAAAATAATCGTATTCGGCGGTGTATGATAAGGTACTTTGGGCCGGAAAGTGATGTTTGGTGTAAGTATGTAAATAGTTATTAATAATATTGAGTCGCATACCGCGTGATTCCAATCTACAGTCAATAAGTTACAGTTGTGAACTAAAAAGCCAGCATGGTATATCAGTAACGATGCTATATATTCCATGTTTGCCAATTTATACAACTCAATGCCAATTTATACAACTTGCGAATGCTCGTTGATTCACCTTTAATTTGTCTACCCAGGAAATCCGCAATGACAATGGGGAATAGATGCCGCTATTCCCAAAATGTTTGCCATCATTGCACAACATAACAACACCCATCCATTGCTGTGCCAATACACTTTATAACGACATGTAGGCCTATGTAGGGAGGAATACCAATACTATCAAGCCTATTCGATTTCCGAGTCACATACGGTCAATAATGATATAGGCCTACATAAATCACGTTTCGCTCATAATCATATTATTGGTTATATAAAACATATTGACATACAATTTAACGCAGTCGTCATAGTGTTCATTGTGTTTCGCTGATTATGTACTGTTGTGATTTACAATGACAAAGCTTGACAATACTTATATTGGATAAGGCTGTGCAGCCACCCAACTCGGTATGGTCGAATTATGTACGTAATATTACATGGGTAATGTGACCATAACATATATATATGTTGTGGGTGTATATGTACCTTCTGTATTGGCGGTGCAGAAAGGTAAATAAACGGTATCACATGTACTGTGTACAACCAATCAGCAAAGGTTATTTGCATATTCAGTGGAGTACCACACTTTTAGATGTAATAAAATGCAGTGAAATGACGCCACGTGCAGACAACGCATATTCAAAAGTAACCATGGTAAATTTGGAGTGTATGTATTAACTAGTATAGGTTTAACGGTTTAACGGGACATGACGCAGGATATACGAAATAATTCGATTAAATATAAATTATCATTTCCACAATGACTAATTTCAACTGTATCACTACACAACACTCTTTTCATAAGAAACTATTATATAAGAAACTACTACTACTAGGCCAAATAAGTTAAGAAACATTTAGTACTACATTGAAAATCATTAAGAAACGCCACATAATTGTTAGTATACTGAAAATCATAATAAATGGCACGTTTTGTTATGTAATGTGTGCAATATACAGTATTTTGTTATATATTTAGTTTTAAAACCACCAATACCCCATTTCTATCAATAATTTAAACACCTAAATGTCTTGAACAAGATTGCCTATTATATGACGTTGTTCGATAGCAAAAAATAAGAAACTGCTAAGTAAGTTTTGGTAGCAAAATCTGGTAAAATGTAAGATACTTTAGTACTACGGCCTGATCCTAGTTTATTAAAATAAAAAAAGTGTATTTTTTATTTTTTTTAAAAGTTTATTTTTGTAAAGGTGATCCTTCGTTTTATACTTCAAATGACCAAACAGTTAAGCCCTATAGTATTTTTTCATTGAACTGTTGAGTAATTCTCCTCTAGTTTGATATTTTTGTATTTGGGCAGGCTCTAGACGCGAAAGGGCGAGTATCGTTTTCATTTCTCAAAGCACTTAGTATTTATTTTCTAAGTTAATGTTTTTGTAAAGATGATTCAACTGAATATTATGGGGTGTACTCGGCAATGCTATAAACCGATCAATCTATGAAGAAAACACTCTGTGACCCTAAATGTAGACCTTCTTTGGTTCAGTTTTCAGATCCACAGATTTAGATATAAGAATGACCTTTTAGCGATATGTTTTATGAAGTGCAACTTACAAGTGCTTAACTCTACTCCCCATGCATGTCTTCCTATTACCTCATTCATGTAAACCCAACTTGTTTATTATATTCCCAAGGTAACACGTGATATGATTTGTGTCTATATAACCAGGGATATGATATAACTGTTTCCTGTTTGGGACAGGTAAGCACATCACCTGTTTTGGGATAGGCCTATAATACATAGAGCGATATCATTCATATACGCAGTAAATTAATTGTTTATTGAAAATGGGGCGTGACTTCTTCCATTTTGAAGTGAACACTGATTACATGATTTACGGGGGAAATAGCAACCAAATTGTTCCAGTTTCCTTTCCTACTGGTAAATTCTTAACTAATAATTCCTGTGAATTGTATTCGATGTCCGACCTCTTTGTGACTGTGTCGTTGACAATTATCATAGAGAGATACCAAGCTGAGCGCCCCGAGCGACTCACTGTATCAATTGATGTTTGACGATTCTGAGATAATAACGTTACCGGGCCCGGTCAGCGATCCCGCTGCGATAATATCGTCGGCTACGAAAGCGATTATACAGAACACTAACCTTTCCGACAAAGGCCAAAAAGTCGTTACTGAATCTCTAGAATTATGAGAATCGGAAAAAATCACACAAGGTTAATTCCACGTTTTTGTTGTGGACAGATTCCCCACTTCGCGCACCGTCAATGGCGTGTAGAGCTTCGTGTGGCGAATCCACCACATTATGTGGTGGTGTTTGGTGATGGCGGGAGATCACCACACATGATCGTCTATATTCATTTATAATTTGACAGTCCCACTCTTGCTGAAATATACTATACATGGTATATACTATGTATACTATACATGCTATATGCTTATATCGTTACAGAGATACGATACCAGATATTGTCTGGTAAATGCTCAGTTTAATATACAGTCAACACGTTATCATACTGTTTATTTTTAAGAATGTTGATATACTTACCATACTTGGTCACAGCAGACTAATAACAACCATGAATTCGCTTAGGCATAGGCGTGGCTTTTGTCGTACCTAGCATGGCACATAAAGTCAATAATTCGACTCGACTAATGATTATACTCGAATCACATATTTGGAGGACTCAGATTGTGTTGACTCGGATTCGAATCGAATCCCAATCTTTTTACTCGTCTCGACTCGATTGTCTTTAATCAAGTCAAATGACTCGGACTCGACTTGAGTCAGAATTCCAAGTGACTCAATTCGGGTGTTTTACTTAGTCAAACAAAATGGCTTGGACTGGTCGACTCCAGTAACAATATGTGAGTCGAATTATTGACTCTAAGTGTTTTACTTAGTCAAACTAAATGGCTTGGACTAGTCGACTCCAGTAACAATATGTGATTTGAGTCAAACTCGAGTCGAATTATTGACTCATAAGTGTTTTACTTAGTCAAACAAAATGGCTTGGACTAGTCGACTCCAGTAACAATATGTGATTTGAGTCTAACTGAGTCGAATTATTGACTCGAAGTGTTTTACTTAATCAAACAAAATGGCTTGGACTAGTCGACTCAAGTAACAATATGTGATTTGAGTCTAACTCGAGTCGAATTATTAAGTGTTTTACTTAATTAAACAAAATGGCTTGGACTAGTCGACTCCAGTAACAATATGTGATTTGAGTCTAACTCGAGTCGAATTATTGACTCTTCAAACAAGATGGCTTGGACTAGTCCACTCTAGTAACAATTTCACATGAGTCGAGTTGAACCACGACTCGATTTTAGGGACTCGATACACTCGTTGGAGAGTTGAAATCAGTGTGTTGTATATCAAAGCGATACAAGAGCAGCAACCAATTAACTCGGGCAGAACAGCCAGCTGTTTAAACCGGGTCACAAAAATGATAAAAACTTGGAAATATATTTATCCTTGGAGATTCATAAAATTGATTCAAAGTGATAAATTACTAATTAAAACGCCACAAACAGTCTACACACAAATTGGGACGATTTAACCGCGGGCGTCGGTAAGTGCAGTCTCAATGGTGTGGAATTTACCCCCAATAAAAAGTGGTTACAATGGTGTGAAATAACCATTTAAAAACATAAAGATAAATATCGTTGCTGTAAAGCATATCATAGCAAATTATGACAACGGTTGTTGAAAGTTGTCGCCGAAATTGGGTATCGATATCAATCATAATTATAATAAATAGTACAGTCTACGACTTCTGGCAAACCACTGAACCTAATATGAATAGTATTCATTGATCGCAAAATAATATGAAATAGTACAACAATTAAACGGCTTTATATATTGAACTTAGAAGCATTGAGATAATAGTTGTAAAGAGTCACTTTGTATTGTGCAGGACATGTTAGCTCAGTTGATAGAGCGTTGGACTTATGATTGTAAGGTCACCAGTTCGAATCCGGAGTGATGATGATTATATTCCAGTGGCTCTAACTGGTATATCAAAGGCTTTGGGT
>JAODAI010505152.1:0-13331 GCA_027575025.1 Scotoplanes globosa
TCCGGCCAGTTCGCCAAGAAGGATGTCCGGAAGCCCCTCGTCTCGAAAGCCAAGGCGAAGCGGTTCCGATCGAAAGCAAAAAGAAAACGGGCAATGAAGAAGACGAAGTAGATTGTAGTCCTTGTAATCGTACATCTGCAACTTTGATACTGGAGTGATGCAGTATATTATCTTGTCTACATGTAAGGTGTAAGAAAGATATTATTTGGATGGCTTGATTGGTTCTGTAGGATCTTGGTTGTTAACAACGGTTACTTGGAAACCATTGACTGGCAGAAATCAAATGACGAGCACACACAGATTATACTTGAGAAATAGCTTTAATGTTTTTCTGAAGTGGGTTAGTTCAGTCTGAACGGTTAGCTCAGTTGATAGAGCGTTGGACTTGTGATCGCAAGGTCAGGTTTTGAAACACAGAGCGATGATGATGATTATATTCCAGTGGCTCTAACTGGTATATCAAAGGCTTTTGGTGGCTCATATAACCACTGCAGTGGCTCATATAACCTATGTGTTGAAAAGGGCACTTTACCAACTAGCCGTGGCGTAACGGTAGACCATCCACCTCCAAGTCGAGAGCCTTAGTAGTAGTTTCACATTGGTGTCGGTCCGAGGCCACTGAATATCGGCCTCATAAAATGTGTACATGTTGTCTTTTCGGTTGATATTCAGCATACTGTACAAGATTGGAGAGGGAAAATGTCTTTTAACGGTGGTGCTACTAAACTGACAATTATAAATTAGTTGTTAAACACAATCAATAAAAAAGAACGCTGTATTTTAATTGGAAGTTTATGATTTATAGTGATGACATCTAGATTCAGCAGTCTGGTGGTACTGATAAAGTACTTGGTACTATTTTAGTACCAATTTAAAAGGACTCCTCCTACTCATCCATATATGCGACCCAAGTCACCCAACACATCAAAACCCGGAACATGTCGCTAAGTTTCATTTAAAACAATCAGCATTAGCAAACCTATCAGAAAAAAATTAAGGATATTATTTTTTTTAATAAATGAAACTAAAACATAGTTTTGTTTCATATTCCGAACAAAATCCTTGACCGGAATGATTATTATTGTCAGAAATACCTTTTTGGTCCATTTAAAAAATATTTTGTCATAAAATGATGTTATATCCTGAATGTGGTTACCATGACAACCAACATTAAAAAATATTGGAAAATGTTTTTCAGGTATTTTTTTAGAATTTATAATATATTGACATGGTTTAATAATATTTTAAACCATTTTTCTGCCATTTTGAATGTTTTTATGATCATGAAATTGCTTAAAATATACCACAGAGTATTTTCAAAGTGAACACTCTTATATCATATAATTTTACATATTATTAAATTATATTCCTGAGTAACATGATTTTAATACCATTTTAAAGCTTAATTCCGGTTCTTTCAATTGATATATAAATCTCCAACATGTTCCGGGTTTTGATGCGTTGAGTCACACGTAGTAGTGGATAAAGCGCTGAACTTGTAAAAGCAAGGTCACATATTCAAATCTGGTTGTTGGTATTCACTATAATCCAGTGGCCACTTTAAGTGACCAGTATACAGGCAGGGAGGAGGAAATGTTAGAGGAAATAAGAGGAAATATTAGAATTGAGGTAAAAGATTTACAATCTGACTTGAATGAGAAACTGAACAATATGTAAGCTACTTCTGAAAAAAACAAACGCCTAAATCAAATTACAGTTAAACGTCTAATTTTAGGATTTATGTAAATTAATAAGAAGAACCGTTACCCTATTATGTACCATGCAACTTCTATGTTGGAAATTATCTTACAGAGTTATAATAATTGTGGTGCACCAGATTAACATTTTAATGGAGAGGTTTTCACGGAAGAATGCCACATTGTACCCGATCTGCTGTTGGGCATCATAACAAATATTCAAGTTTCAATAAGATCATAAAAATTGATACTGATTTTTAACTCAAATATCAAAGGAAAATAAATATATCATGGTAATACAATTTATGTGTGTCCCTTTATCATTTATAAATGCATCAAACTAATTTTCCAAATTAAACAAGATTGAATTGTACTTTATTTGTTGGTGTCAATATATTAATAATATTATGGAAGGAGTAGACCAGCATAGGTATTATGTCGACAATCTTGATAAAGAGGCATATTTCATTAAATTTATGTAAAAATATTATTTTCAAATTTTACTTCCATTTCTACCTCTTGAATCCACAACAAGGGGTGACAGGATGAAAATATTAACTGACCGCTGCATCATTTGTCAAAGCACCCCACCCCCCTCTATTCATAGCCAAGACCCTCCAATGGCATCCATGTGCGACTTTACATACATTCAACATGCCAACCTCGTGCGCACCCTAACCACCCTCTCTGTTAGACTCCTAGTAATCCCAATCTCCCCCGAATATCATCAAACTTTCTCTATCCACCTGCTTAACCCTCCTTTTCATCCAATTATTTTCGCACACTTTGAGTCACTGTCTCAAGTCCGTAAAAACATGTTGGAATAACCATATACCCAATACTTTTCCTTTTAATTTCTTTGAAATATGCATAGATGAATCCTTTTACGCACCTCCCCATATAGGCCCATCTCCAGAAATCATTCCCCCCAGATAAGCAGATAAAACCTCCGGCTCATCCAGGCTCATGTAACCCATATCTCTTAAATAAATTCTACCTGCCCTCCTGCTTACTATCCATAACTACTGCTAGGTCGTCCGCATATAACATCTTCTTCAGTATATTCTTTGTACTGACTTTCCTGCTAATTACTTCCATTTATGAATATAAGTGAACTTTAGGGCACTATCCTGTCTGAGCTCAATAACCACAAGCTCTTCTGACACCAACCAAAACCCTACCCCTTGTACCTTAATAAAGGCCCTCCAACATCCTAACTACCGATTCAGGGACACCCATCCACCTCAATGTAACTAATTCCCTAGGAACCGTATCCTTTCACCTCTAACTTTTTTTCCACCAGCTGCCTAAGTGAGAACATCGCATCCATCACTTGTCCTCCTTCCCCTCCGAAACCCCTGCTCTTCCTCCCTGATCTCCGTTTCAACTCTACTGCTATCCAAACTCCTTTCCAGAGGCTTAAAAACCTATCACGACAGTGTCATGCCCCGGTACCTTCCTGGATCACGAACATCCCATTTTTGCGTCCAAATAGGCACAATCAGGCTAGTCTGGAATACTTCCCTCAAACACAACCACTTTACTCTCACCTCTCCTGTAGTAACAAATATTTCTACCCTTGTTTCTTCCAACCACCCCTCACTGTGCTAGGTAAGTCCAGATGGGCACCTCCTCTCTGTACAGCTCCCATCCAGATCCTTAACCACTATGCCTCCCTTAAACATGTATGCCCTCTTCCTTCCTGTCCCATCTTAAAGATAAGTTTCCTTTCCCTATTATCATCTAGCTGCCTGCTTATAAATTTTATCTTCCATATCACACCTACATTATCAAAGCTTAATTTTTTGATAGATATTGATTCCATAGATAGTAGGTCTATACATTATTATTCAAGGTGAAAATGTATTGCAAATATCATTATCAAATTAGGGAATAAATACTAGGGTGCGAGATCATTAATGTTATTTAATACCGCTGATGACATCACCGAATATTCATGAAATTTATTCAAATGAAACTTTTGGGGACACAAACTGCAAGTTGCTTTTATAATTCTCCCAACGCAATGCCAAGCGACAACAACAAATTCAGAATGTTAAATAAATACCACTACTTGATCAGCTAAAGCGATTCCTCAAATCTTACAAAAACATTGTCTCCAAAGCCATAAAAAATTAACGGAAATGGTTGCAACATTTTCTTCATTGAATAATTTTCACAAGCCACATATAACTGTCCAACATTGTGGAATATTATCAGTATTATGAATTAAAGTTAGTAATTTAGTACATTTATTAACCCTTTCGATCTGTGTACCATGCAAATGCTTGCTGTAAGTGGTTTACTTCAATTGCACACATACAGCCCTGCAGTACACGGTAGAGGTTTGTAATCGCTACAAAGGCTTTGTTCATGGGTTATTGAATTGTTGCAAGTCAAATTAACAAACCGCGCCACTATATTTTATACAAATATAACACTGCCAATATTATAGTATGGTCCATTGAACAGTTTAGCCTGATATTAACATTACTTCCGGTATATAGTTAGCTAGTTATTCCTTACTTAGTTAAGAAATATTTTAACACAAGAGGCATTATAATCATGTTGTTTAGGCCTACTTGTTTTATCTCAAGTTAATTTACAATCAAACTTAGGACCCTAAGATTACTGAAATAGGTAATTCATCATGAAATTCATCATGAAAATTCTCCAGAAAACCTAATATATGCAAATTTTTAATAAACTATGCTAATGAGATAAAAATTGTAGATTTGTAAATGGATTTCCTATCAATTGGTAATCTTATAATGGTAGTGTCCAATTGTCTGTTATGCTGAATGGCTCAGTACTGAAAGGGTTAGATCAGTGTTTACTTGTTGAAGTAGAGTATATCCCAATTGGGATGCATGTCATTTCTGCTACATGAAGTACATCCCACCCAGGTGGTCATTTATTTAACTTGTCGGTATCATCAATTCTGCAAAAATATTGATAATTAAAACGGAAGGCACAGATGTACATAGCCCAGCTGCCGTTAAGAAATTATGAGAAAAGGGCTCAAAATATCGGATTTGTACCACCAGGCTACGTTCTGCCATGCATGATAACGTGCACACACATAGATAAATGTATTTTCAGTTGTAACTCAATAGGTCTTGGGACTTTCTACTCATTTTATCAGAGCAGGTCATATATTTTTTGCATCTTTAATCCTAGTGTAATAAACAACATACATTGAGTCCTGTCTGCTTGTCTCTCTTCATTGCACTGCCCCTAACACACTCCCTGCAAACATATTACTTTAATAACAGCACTGAACACTGGAGTTCTCAAATAAATTTCAATTACATGAAAATATAATGGCGATAGTTGGTTAATCTTAAGATTCTAAGATTTTGTAGATAAAACTTGACAATTCATAATGATGATACTTGGGTGTTCTTTGGTATTCAGACCTCTCTTATTTCATTTATTTATTTGTTTTTCCACAACATAATGCAATATATAAAGTGAACAACATTATAATCAAATAATGAGGAAGGAAGTGCTCTAAAAAAATCATGAGAGGCGTCAATGTGAATCTTCACCCTACTCCCATTAAGGCAAGTCAAAGATTCACCGTGAATTAGTGCTATGTGGTGAATCTTAAAATAGTATCTTCATATAGGCCTATGGAGTGAACTGTGTACAAATTAATATCTTGTTATTGGGATACATTTCGAGGTAAATCATGAACAAAGTTAACCCTTGAGGCGGGTGGGGTGAAGATTACGATGGACGCCTTCATTAATCCTTTCCAGGCCAAAATATGTAACACATACAACACATGTCCTTCTTTGCTAGCCAGATATGTAATAATATGCAATGAGATACTAGCTATTCATAGCTGAACACACCCACCAGGACAGTCATCGTTGCTAAAGATCTTAGACAATCTTATTATACACATTTCAATAATTGGTGGTGCCATTTACTTTTAGTTTGTTGGAATTATCAGTCTCCCGTTATAACTGGTTATTAAAGTTACTTGTCACCTCCGAAGAAACAGATATAGGAATTTGTAAACCACAAAATCTCTAGATGACATGCTCTGGTTGGCCGGTACACATTACAAAGCTGTTATATTAGCTAGATCATATCAGCTAGATCATACTTATATTTATGGCTGGAAAACGGTTAAATATAGCTACCCAAAGCTTTTATATCAGCTAGATTATACTATTCCATGCCACAAAATGATATATCCAAGCTTCCATGGATCTACAGTATGACTTTGTTGTTTAAAATGGACCAGAATATTTATTATTTATTAAATCAATGTAAGAGTTATCTACATTATAATATCTTATTGATAAATCAACAGATGAAATGTGCCTTGGTTGATAAGGTGTTCTGGCCCTTTCAATGCAGAGATTATAAAGCCTACAAAGTTTGTACGCAAATGCGTGAATGCTATTCACAAAACCATTGTACGAACTTTGTAACTTACACTGTATATGCCTACCAAAGAAGTAAAAGAAGTGAACTTTGTAACTTACACTGTATATGCCTACCAAAGAAGTAAAAGAAGTGACCGTTAACAATATTTACAGGCAATTCTTTTGTTATAATTCTTTAGAAATAGCACCTGTCACGCACCATCGATTTTCCTCAAAAGAAGTTGACAACATATTGAAAAGGAAAGTAATGTTTCACAAGATTGCATGCACGTGACATGCACTGTATTTACTCTTTATTGATACATTGAGTACATTGAGTATATTGCTGATACATTGTCGATACATTGCCGATACATTGAGTATCGGCATTGAACTTTATATCACACTAGCATAGAACACATATGTATGTTGCAAATCGTGGCACAAAAAATACCCAGTTAATAGTGGATGAACAACATACTTGTAAATGTGTGCACCTTGTGTGAGAATTCCAATACTGTTTGCTTCCGATCAGTGCTGTCTTTCTGTCCAAAACGGCAGACACGTTCTGTCCGAAACGGCAGACACGTTCTGTCCAAATACATGTGTCATATAATAAACAAACTTGTCAATTCACATATCCTTACTGTTTTGTAGTATACTCGTTCGCCAGTATACTCGTTCGCCAGTATACTCGTTCGCCAGTATACTCGTTCGCCAGTATACTCGTTCGCCAGTATACTCTTTCGCCAGTATACTCGTTCGCCAGTATACTCGTTCGCCAGTATCCGGGTGCGGTTCGAGTGCTGAAACAACCTTACAATACTGGCTAGCGCCACAGCCCAATGATCAGAGCGTCCGACTTCAAGACAGTAAACTGAATATTAATTATATCTTAGTTCTGCGCCTGTGTAGATTCTGGGCCACTACCAAAGACTTTAAAAACAGTATATATTGACTTCTCACTTGATGTTCAACGTACGAGTTTTAGAGCATGGTCTTTATAACCATGAACCATTAAACACAAAAAATCTCATCTTCCTACATCCAGTTTCCATGAGGTATATATCTCAGTCAGCCCTATCGTTGTATTATATCTCATGGAGATGATTCTGAGACAATCTTGTCGGTCTGTTTTCACATAGGTCCTATTACGGTCCTATTACTCCAAGAATAGTCACATATTATGCTATGGTTCTATATCTCATCGAGGTTAGGATGCAGGAAGCCTCTTACCAGACTCTTTCCTCTTCTTCATCAATCTCTTCACCTCCGCCTTAACATCTTGACTAAGACTGTCGCACATTTCGTCTCTGTTGTATGGGCCACGATACGTGGGATCTTGTGTTGGGAAAGTCTGTAGGTTGATCTCCTGAGCTTTATGCATGAACGGTGTCCACATGCCCTGTGTACTAGGACTGTCTGTGTGCCACGGCATGATCATCCTCAATGCCTTCATACCAGAGCCTGTCCTCAAGATCTCTATCTCCGCCAAGATGTCATCCCTCTCCTTTCCAGAGACATCCACATTCTTGACATTGCCATTCACTGTATAAAGGAAAATAAAAATGATGTAAAATGACAATCAGGACAAACATATAGTAGACGAACAAACTTTATATTAACGAATCAACAGGTTTCCTGGCCCTTTTCAACTATGAGCCAACCAAAGCCTTTGATATACCAGTGAGAGCCACTGCAATATAATCAACATCACTCCGGATTCAAACTACTGACCACGAGTCAACAAGTCAAACGGTCTATCAACTGAGCTAACCAGTCAGATTTACTTTTATCGACATGTACAGTATTATAAACTTTTATTATTAACACTCAGGGTTTGAAAATAGCAGGCGTCCGGGTGCCCGAGACGCCCATATTTACTGCAGGGCAACCAGTTCTTGTCAAATATTAGTGTAGCTGGTTGCCCTGTGGACACCCATCTAAATTGAAAATAGTGTAGTTTATGGGAACTGGTTGCCCTGTTTCGGATCCAATCAAGGATGCTCCTCGTAGAAGATATATACTAAGTCAACTAAAATGTAATACTGTCACATACAATAAATACTAAATCAACTAGAACACCTATGACCGGGAAATACTGTCAAAACTGCTTTGCGATGGAAAGTGCTATATAAAAGACGTAATATTATTATAGGCCTAATATCAAAAGAACATTTCAATTAGGTATTTATTGTATGGTCTGTAAGTACTGTGAACAGGGTAGGCCTGTCATTACCGTTTCACAAAACATAAAATTTGGTTTTGGATCGTTCTTCATGGCCATTTCCTGGACTTCCAATATAATTGTTTGTACTACACACTGGACAATATGGTACTCAATATACTCATTTCAAATAGGGAGGTGTCATTCCGCAATGGTTTAGTGATCGAAGACTGACGGAACCATTTCCCTCTGTGTCCCTAAGTAAGATTCCTTCTCTCTTAGGACACTTAATCCTGATTGCTTCTCTCTACCCATGTGTTAATTGGGTACCTATTGAGGTGAATCTATGTCACCCAGTGCTGCTTTAGCTGCTGCCATTGACTTACTATGTGGGTTCAGCAAGTTCATCAATGACTGGGGAAACGTAAAGGGTGTTGTAACCTATAGGTATTGGCGCTATATAAATTACAAGACATTTTTTACCAAACTTGCATACATGTACTAATTAAATGTAGGCTACGTACCGTATAATTTACAAATATGGTGTTACAGATACATCATCAATACTTTGTATTGCTCTAACTGGTTTAGACATCAAAGGCATTGGGTGGCTCATATAACATATGTGACCTGCTCTGACATAACGAGTCGGAAATAACCAAAATATTAAAGTGAGATTGTGCTAAATTCAAATATTACACGCAATTACCTTTAATTTGGTATATAACATGTATGCATATCATGTTTATATCCATTTTTTCTTATGTTTGAACGTGACATATTGGGAATAAAATATCCTGAGAGAAATGCTTATGTGTGATTTGCATAGGGGTACGTTTAGAGCGTGTGTTAATCCGTGCACACGTGTACGTATTTTCACCTGTAACTCAATATCTCGGTTTACGACTTCCGATTAATTTTGTCAGAGCAGGTCACATATATCGTTGAAAAGGGCCAGGAAACATAATCAAGTATTACTTACAAATACATGTATATTATGTGACAGTGCATCAAAAGTGATTGTTACTTTTCGGTATCAAATTAATCTTCAATATATTTATGATGGTCACTTACAGAATTCTGCTACTATTTTGGGGCTCTGATATTTAGCGTGCGGTGTCACGTACAGAACAACTTGGGGATATCTTCTGGCAAAGTCAATGACATCTTCTTCAATGAAATCTCTGAATAAGAAAATAAGAAATAAACCCCATGGTGGTCACAGTCAGAATTTAATACATTGAGTACATGTAATAGTGTGAGACTGTGTCAAAATGGTTAAATGTAAAATGGCGTAAAATTTGGATACAAATCCATAATTTGAAGTGATGTAGGACTGTACTGTATTATGATAGTGTAAATAAAGATAGTAAAATCCCCAGCTTCGTTTGGAAAGTCTGATAATTTATTTTTTTGTAAACTGAACAATATTTTACTTTACCCATACTGTCTCGATGTCAGCTATAAGCTACGGTCTAAAACCATGTTTTTCAAATAATGTGTTTAATTTTACTGAATTGATATTTTTAGTATTATGAATATTATTATAATATCGGCCGGGAAGGCACTTTATTTTACGACGATAAGCGACCACCGAAGTGGAAGTGGTATAGTATGTGTAAATTACAACTTCACGTCGAGTGGCAGTCAATTCTTGAAATTTGAAATCAAATTTGGAATCTGTTCATTTCGAAGTGAAAGCCGTTCGCATGGGAAAGCCATGATTGCTCTTGGATAACACCCCACACTATACTAGGCCTGACCTAGGATTCGAACTCCGGATCTTCCAATTGCCGAGCTTCATTGCTTCCAAAACCTCTAACATTAACCGCTTGGCCACAGCACTTGTTGACAAAGTGTAAAATATATCAAGAAAAGATAAACGATACAAAGATATGCAATTATGACGCTTTCTGCGGAATAGACTACATAATGGACTCAATGACTGGTTACGGAGGTGGGGGCATGTGCTTCCCCCTCCCCCTCTGCACACGTTGTAGCTGTTCTTGACACAGAATCGGACGGATAAAATAAACAGCCCTTGGTTCGGGTATATTTGTGACCCTAAACCTTTCATCAAACAAACATTGTCATGAGGAATACCCATTACCTCAAGGGTAATACTAGAAACATCGGCATTAACCATGACATGACACACAGGCAAGGAGGATATAAGGAGGATATGGACCCAAAAATAAAGTTCATTATAGTCAGCCAAACATTATCTACTAATGTTGCAGATGCATTACAGTGTAAGTTAAGCATATAACATAATAACAATTCAAGCAAAATTAAAAGAAATGTGCAGTAATTACAAAGATGGGGAAAATCAGGAAAATACAGGTAAACTTTGATATATACTTCATGTAGCTACCTGCCGTCACCTTGAAAGGAAGTATCTCAATTCGTAGTTAGAATTCAAGGTTAGGGTTAATAATTAGATCAGTATCTTTACTTGGAGGTATATTCCAATTGGGATGCATGTCATTACACACCTGCTACATTAAGTACATCCCTAAATTTGGTTGTAGATATTAAAGCAATTTAGAATTATAAATTAATTAAACAAATCTATAAATATTTTTCTATTACAAATATTATTTTTCTATAGTAATTACTTTATTTTCATGTGACAATAATTGCATGTAATGTAAGTTATGAAATAGTGATATTTTTAACGCTATGCTTTAAGTTTAAAGATGTCAACGTTGGCAGTCATTTTTCCTCCTTACCAAAACAAATAATTTAGTGAAAAAGGAAAATAAAAAAATCTTATATTTTAGGAAATAATGAACATCAAAGTTTGTAACGAAAGTAAATTACCCTGATGTATTAACGTAAACTATCACCATTGATAACGACACCCCTTCATTGTTGTGAAATGCAAAGGGCTGTATTATAAAGTTGATTTTCATTAGATTGTAAGTTGTAACAGAGTATGCACGTCCATGTACCAGGTCTATATCATTAACGTCTTTAACAAGACCCTCGATCACGGCAACTACATGTATTAGGCCTGTATATATCCACCCGTCAGTGGATTCTGGGAGCGAAATAGCACGTATGGGTATGAATTAAAGATTTATATTTTATTTGCATCCGTGTGTCTGTGACAGTAACTTTGGTGCGCGGGCACGTAAAAGGCCCCTACAGATCCTGATCCTAATACCAATTTATGGATTGTTCTTTATGTAATATTGGTATCTTGACTTGTTGTTAAAAAATGAAATACAAATATTAGGCCTAAGGACAACATATCATCAAGATATTTGTCAAAATTGTGTGATTCGTGATGAAAGCAATTTTATGTATCATATAATTTTACAATTTTTAAAATAATTTGTCCTAAGTTTGGCAGACTTGTAAATTTTCAGGAGAGCAGGTCCGTCAGACCTGTTGATTTGTATTCTTATTTCGTACCCTGGGCTGCACACCTCCAAGGTGAGGTGGATCAATACAAGCAATCAAATGAAGCAATCAATAAAACTGTATCACCATTGAGAACAACGCTCGTCCATTGTTGTCAAAAGGATACAATAACATTTGGTGTTCTATCAGGAACAAGTGTGTGCTGTAGTGGCAACACTACTCTACTCGCCTTGCACCAATGCGGCCGGGGTTCGATTCCCTGGTCGGTATGTGCAAATGATTTACTTCATACTTGCAACTAGAGATTTTTCTCCGGGCACTCCGGTTTTTCATCTACCCCTTTGTCCGTTTGTGATGTCACATGGGCTCGTCGACCTTCAGTTAATAGGATTTGGTTTCCTTTGAAGGGTCCAGATCCAACTTGGATCAAATATAATAATAATTTAATTTCCTTTTCGGAAAATGTAACAGGGTCCCATTTCCCAACTTGGGAACACATGATTTGTAAATAAGACTTACAAAGATTATAAAAGTGCGTAAGTTTGAAATAGTCATGAACTTTACCAAGATCTGTAAATCCTATTTCACAAAGCAACTTAAGAATAATTTGTTCTTATACTTGGCTGAAATAGTTTGTAACTTTACCGTAACTTAATGTTCTTGTTGACTAATTTGACTAAAACACAACTTTCGAAAATGGCGCTGTTAATCCCAGTGTTAAAATTAACATTAAATGTAGTCAGGGAATCGATATCTAAACTCCCGCCTGTCGATATTTGAGAAGACTGGAACGGAAGGATCGGTCAGAAACTGTGACTATGTTATAATACTAATAGCTGTAACAAAATAGATTACGCGCTACCCACATTCGCATGTTAATAGTTCCACATTTTAATCGTTTGGAAGATAAGAACGATACAAACTAGCAATGCTCATCACGATAAGCCTGTAGCTGTTATTATATAGTGGTGACTGCATTGATTGGTACCTTGTTGGAAGCAAGATGTCTCGGCCTTACAGGGTTGTCAACCGGTCACTTCCAGGCCTGACAAAATAGATTATGCTACCCACATTCGCATGTTAATAGCCTACTTACGATCGTTGGTAAATAAAAGTTTGTAAGTTCCACATTTTAATCGTTTGGAAGATAAGAACGATCGTTAAATACTTAGAGCATCCAGATACCCCACCACCAGAACATACCGTTAGAAAATACAGAAAATACCACCAGAAAATACAGTTAACCTACAGAGCATCCGGTCATCCCACCCCCAGATAATCTGGTTACCCCACCCCTCGTGCACCCAGATCAACTACCTGCGCCTATTCCGTTGTTACCAGATAACTTTTCTGATCGGTCATCTAATCCACCCATACAAACTAGCAATGCTCATCACGATAAGCCTGTAGCTGTTATTATATAGTGGTGGCCGCATTGCTTGGTACCTTGTTGGAAGCAAGATGTCTCGGCCTTACAGGGTTGTCAACCGGTCACTTCCAGGCTTGATAATTCAAAAGCTAATCGACTGTCTGCCCATTCTTCTGAATGACACCACTCCATCCCTGATTATTGTTCATTGTGGTACGAACAATGTTATCCTCAATTCCGCTGATGAAATTATCTTTTTATTGGATGATCTCTGACCGGTTAGCTCAGTTGGTAGAGCGTTGGACTTATGATCGCAAGGTCGGGAGTTCGAATCCGGAGTGATGATG
>JAODAI010505263.1:0-13329 GCA_027575025.1 Scotoplanes globosa
GAGTACTAAAACGAATTGACAGTCTTGTCATCATACTCTCTGCAAGAAACGCAAGCTGATCAATCGACAATTAGTTAAATGATGAAAACACCGTTAAATGGTTTTACCATCTCTGGTATCACTGACCACAAAGAAACATTGCTAGAGTATATGCCAAATAATGTATTACTTTAAACATTAGGCGAGTTTCAGGAATTTTCGTTATCTAATATTTACATATCAAATTACAAACGGTAGGCATATATTAGAACAATACATGTTCACAATGACAACGTTATGCATATTCACAACGACGATGCTATGTATAAGACATAATAAAAAATATTATAATCATGATAATTATCAGAAGTACATTCCTAACGGTGATCTGGTGAGAGTTTACTACTATTGATGCGTCGATCAGCAAAGTAAAGAGCAAACAGTCTACTCGAGTTCCCCTTATTGAGCCGATTGGCTAAATATGGCCAAACACCAAGTGTGCTCGTGATGGTACCACCCACTCACCCACTATGCTTAATAACATCGAGTACCAAAACGAATTGAAAGTCTGGTCATTATACTCTCTGCAAGCAACGCAAGCTGGTCAATTGCAAAGTTATATGACAAAAATAAATGAAATGATTTTAGAATCGCTAATATCACTTACCACAGAGAAACATTGTCGAAGTATAGGCCAACTAAATTATTACTTTAAACTTTTAAAACGTTAGACGAGTTACATAAATTTTAGAAAATATTCAAAATGGGCATACGAAATAGCACACAGAATATGAGAACAATACATTTTCACAACGACAACGCCATATATGAGACATAGCCGGGATAATTATTTATAATAATTGAGCTCAGGAGGGTTAACGACTCTTAGTGCGGCGATTATTATTATTATTATTACAACCTTATTTGTAGAGGGTGACTCGGTTAGCCGGAACTATTCTTCCCCGAGGCTCTCTTGAAACATGCACATCAATGTAATTAAAATATAATTAAAAGTGAATATATAAATTAGTTATAATGCTAAATAGTGGAAATGATCAGCAAAGGAGCAAGTAAACATCACATTTGAGTCCCTTATTATACAATTTTGGATAAATAGTGCCAAACACCGATTATACTCATGGCGATAGTACACACACTCCATAATAATATTAAGTACTATATCGATCGAGTTGACAGTTTGGCCATCACATTATTTTACAAGAAAGGTAAGCTATTCGATCGCCAAAGTTATATGGCAAAAATATATGAAAATATATATATATAAACGGCTTCAGCACTGGCGGCTATTGATCTAGTAATATCATTGGTTGTAAGACAACGTGCTACTGTGTACGCAAATTTGCATGGCATGTATTTGTTGATCATATCGACAGTTTTGTCCCAATAAACACACTTCCTGGTTTTAGGCTATCTTCCATTGAAGTTCAAATGTATCGGTCTGAATGACAAAAACAACTTATCGGCCTGACAAAAAATCGTATCGGACTGAGAAACGTGTTTAATGTTGTAGCACTAAACGACCACCGAAGGAGTTGAAGTATAACTAATTATGAATTACAACTTCAAGTCGGGTGGTCATGCAATTAATGATTTTTATTTCTTTTTGAGAAAAAAACGTTAACATGTTTAAAACCGTGATTGTTTCCTTGCAAAAATATACTAGTAGATCCGACTAGTGAATCGAAACCTGAATTTTTCAATTGGTGAGATTATTCAAGAGCCACTCACCAAACCATTCAGCTATCACATTTCCTAAGTGATTTAATTAAATTAAAACATATTTAAATGTTTTGTTTGAGTTTAATTTCAGACTCATTTTGCGTCTATACATGTACTTTTTTTAAATAAATTGTCTATGCTTTTGATAGTCTCGTGAACTTTGTCCTTCATTTATTTAGTCAATCTAAACACACATAAACTTTTGATATATAGCTTCACAAAAGTAACCTATGCATACAGCCTACATTACACACATTTATTATTCAATGGTAGTACTGTATTTTCAAACCGGACAAAGCTTCGTATACCACAACGCGCAATACCATCGGGTGACTGTGTACACTACAAACGAACACTAAAACCATTTAATTGACATAAAAACTATAGTTATCGCACGTGAACGGATATATGGGCACATGCTGATAATTATTACAATTGTTAACATATTTAACAACGTGTCACCACCGACACATGTTGGAAATGATCTTTACTCTGAAGATATTAGTTAGAGCAAAGGTTCTTTGAATATCATGCAACAAATAGATCATACAAAAGTGTAAGTACCTCATTCTGAATTATTTATACTTTTAGCATAAAATACATAATTATATTTATTGAAAATTACAAGATCTCTGAAGCTAAATCAAATTTCAATAAATGTTAAATTGAAAAAAAAAAGTTTGCATGCACAGTTTAATTTAAGGCTGAAGTTTTAATTTATTTTTGTCTATGGTGGCAAACATGTCCCCATACACTGCTTATGATAATCTGGTAACCTTTGCTCTGCAATAATATAATTGTATATACATAGCATCGTAACAGTATATGCATATAGCCTATGTTTCACAAAGTAGTCGTTCGGTTTAATCTCCGAAGAAAGCTTCTCATCTACGATAGTTTGACATAACAGTTAAGTCACTGTGCGCAGTCGGATCGGGTAATAAAGCTGTTTACTTGACATGAAAACTACAGTTATCGCATATGAAAGGCATACATGGGCACATGACGATAATTGTTCTTTGTTAAAATATTTAAAAAGTTACTGTCACCGTCGACACATTGCGGTAATGATCTTTACACTGAGCAAATTAGTTTGAACAAACGTTCTTTAATGTCCTGGAATAATCATAAAAAAGTGTAAGCGCAGCTTATTTTTTACAATCTTATCATAAAATACATAATAAAAAAAAATCAAATATACCAGGATGAAGCTAAGTCACGTTTGAATAGGTGCTAGTGATTTACTTGAATTGACAACAAATAACTGGTTAACTGGCCCAGTTTAATCAAACTGAAGTTTTAAATATCCTAGCTTGCGATTTCATTTTGCCAATGCAGTAGGCATCCGCCAGTCTTTCAGACTACGGAGTAGCATCCTGCTGTTTGTCTATGATGGTATTACATCGTCCTTGGAGACTGTAGAGTTCAATACCGGAGCAACAGTCCTAGTTGCAGTTATATAAAATGTAGATGGAGGCTGGTGTTGTGGTATGCTGCCTTTTTCTACAGCGGACACGCTTTGGTATCCATCCCTGCGTATGGTTTCCTCGTGTCCCCCTTTCAGTCCCATAGTCACCTCCTTTCTACATTAATATATTGCTGGTTGACTTATCCCATGTTGACACGTTGCTACCGGTGGCTTTCACATCGCGCTTGCATTGGTCTTTGTAGGGAAGGCATCGGCGCCCGATGGATCTCTTCCCGGTTTCAAGTTCACCATGTAGGATATATTTGGGGATTTTATGATCCATCATGCGCCATACATGGCCCATATCTACCTGCTTGTGAATGTGGGAAGACCTGCACAGGTAAGGACTGCGTTATTGGTAACCATGTCTTGCGAGAATGTCACTCAGCGCCTATATATCACAAAGTGATCGTTTGGTCTAATCTCCGAAGAAAGATTCTCGTCTACGATAGTTTGCCATACCGCTGTGTGACTGTGCGCTCTAAAACCGGATACTAAAACCATTTAATAGACAGGAAAACTACAGTTATGGTACGTGAACGAGAACATGAGAAGATGTCGATAATTATTGTAGGCCTACTTTGTTAAATTATGTGTCACCATGGACACATTTAGGAAATGATCTTTACTTTGACCAAATTAATTTGAATAAACGTATTTTAATATCATGAAACAAAGATATCATTAAATGTGTAATTGCAGCGGATTTTTTACACAAAATACATACATAGGGTATTTATTGAAAATATCGAGATTTTTCAAGCTGAATCACATTTCAATGAGCGTTAGTGATTTAATTAAATTGAAAAACACCAACTGATTGCAAGCATAGTTTAATTTATGGCATAAGTTTTAATTATCCTTGTAATTTCACTTTGTCTACACATATCTTTATATTCAAGGCTTACAATAATCTCGTAACCTTCGTTCTGCAGTTGTAAAATATACGTAAATTATACACAAATTAGTGTATATACATAGCACCATGATCCATTGTCGTAGCAGTTTATGCATATAGCCTATATATCACAACGTGACTGCTCAGTCCAATATTCGAAGAAAGCTTCAGGTCTTTGCGAAAGTTTGTCATACCATCGAGTGACTCGACGCACTCGAACCGGGTAATAAAACCGTTTAATTAACATGAAAACTAGAGTTGTTGGCACGTGAATGCGATATATGGACACATGGCGATAATTCTACTTTGTCAAAAAGTGTCGCCTTTGACATATTTCGGAAATGATCTTTACTCTGAACAAATTAGTTTGTGCAAACGTTCTTTAATGTCATCAAGCAAACATCTCGTAAAGTGTAAGTGCAGCTGATGATGAGCCAGTTTTATAGCCACAAGTCGAGTAGCGAATTAGTTCTTGAATTATTTTTGAAACTATAATTTTCGTCAATAATTGGTACATTATTCAAGGAGTAAGTATGTGTTACACCGTTTTATGGTTTATACATTACACTTAGCGTAGGCCTGTATATTAGCGCTTTACGGGCCCGTTCGTTCGTTTGTGGAAACTGTAGAGCGACCATAGCTCTTATTTTAATAATTTCAACTGTCTATGAAGTGTTTACGTTAAATGAAGGCAACAACATTATACATTATATATAATTATATGACTACATGAAGTTGTGCCTAAATATATCGCAACATTTTTAAATGCATTTCGCTTTGAGTATAGGCCTGTGCTACTACTATTACTTTTATTATTTGATGATAATTCATATGGATTTAGACGCGGACCATGATAGTAAATTCCTGTAAACTGAGTGTTCCAAAGTCTATGTGACACCGGGCTTTCTGGAGGATCAGTCACCAGGTTGTAGGAATTTAGATTAATTGTGTTCATCCCGACCACTTCTTTATATGTATGATATTGTGTGGCTGTTCTGTTTCTAGTGTGTGAATCATGATAATGAAACAAAATGACACTATGTACGAACTGATACATGATTAAAATAATTTAGGGGTCCAAAGAAAACATCAAGCTTCAAGCATGAAGCATATCATATATAAAACTGACCGTGAAATTGACCCGGGCCACAATGGTACTCCGGGCGAACAAAGATATCACATCACTACAGCACCCAATTTCCCCTATCGCCATGCTAATTTCCCCAACATTTCGGGAACACTGCGCGCTAGTACATTCACCTTCTACCTGGTAAATGTAAGATCATTCCGAGTAACAGTACCGCCTATCGAAACACGACTCGGATAAGTGATCGTCAACC
Organism: Scotoplanes globosa; assembly: GCA_027575025.1. Taxonomy (NCBI): domain Eukaryota; kingdom Metazoa; phylum Echinodermata; class Holothuroidea; order Elasipodida; family Elpidiidae; genus Scotoplanes; species Scotoplanes globosa. The sequence continues at coordinate 5,426 of JAODAI010505263.1, forward strand.
CACGCCATCTTTATATTGGTTACCATGTAACCTGTAGCGGTAATTGCGGTATGTAATGCGACAAAGGGGACCGTATATAACCATATTACATAATATTGTTATAAAGTGACCACAATCATACCAGATGAAGAACAACTGAGTCAACCCTTCGTTAACAAAATTATCCACAATTTATTATCGAAAGTTATTACTTTGGATAATTGTGCTTGAATAAGTTGAGTCAGGATCCTATGGTGCTAGATTAGTTTAATAGACTTGTTCAAATGTACCTATATTTCACATGATTTTACATTTTGCGTAATTGGTTTCAATGTGGTACAGCTACAAATGATGTACTTATACGTATTGCAATTTTCAAGATGAAACATAATGGAGTTCAATCAACTATGCCGAAACCATTTATGTAATTTCTTACATTTAAAAGCCTAAGAACCTAACATGTGTTATAAACTCGTAATCGAAACCCTTGTTTACATGTTACGTTTCCAAGGCTTCTGAATGCCTAAGATGACGGAAATTATTTCCGCATGGTTTGTTTAAAACATGTGTTTAACATGTTATAACACAGGAACATATAAAGCGTTATTACAGTTCGATTTTAGAAGCATATACATAGGTGGTTCAATGCATAGAGGCTTTCTAGAACAAACTATGCAATGATCAGCCTGGAGTTCAATGTACTAGCAGATTCAATACCCGTTCGAACTTGTTTTTCGATTGCCACCCGCTCTTGCATTTTATACTAGTAATTGGAATCTTTGAATTCACAATGAGTAATCAACGTCTGTATAATATTGCATTGGTCAAGTGTATGCCCCCTTTTAAAGACTATGTTATATGAACTATCTAAAACGTGCATTAATTAGTACCACTGTAATTATAGTCTTCGTTACTCTGAGTTCGCACTACTGACCACCTTGCGATCTCAAGTCCAAAGCTATATATATATATATATAACGTCATAACTATCATGGATAGTTCCGTCAGACACAAATTTATTTTCGAAGATAGTCACCTTCTACCAAGTAGGATACACAAAAACAGTTAGCCACATCCATGATAATTACGATATATCGCGATATTGAATATTTACAAACATGACAATTCTAGACCCGTGATATAAATTAGGATTTATTTATATTTCTTCTCAATAAAAGTATGCACTATGCATATGGACGATATGTATATACCATTAAGTGCATGAATGCCAGTTTTCTTTTTCATTTGAATAATATAGCTCACTTTTGACATGGTCCGGGTGGTATGGTCTAGCAAACCAGAACTGTCTTAATCCAGTTTGGGATTATGTGATAAGTTATGCTAATGGTGTTAATACCAGCAGATAGGACTACCCATTATTCATATTATGCACATTTCATTGCTTACCTTTGTTTAAACACGACTCCTTTCCAAGTTGTGTGTGTGATCGTCCGATCAAGAATCGAGTCAGAAGTTCCTTATCTTGAAATCACCGAGTATTGATTACCTTAAAGTGAGATCGAACTACATTTCAGACATTATCAGTAAACTGATCTACACACGCTCGTACCAATGTCCAACTGAACGTAAGGATGAAAATAATCTTCCTGTGGTTTAGAAACATGAATTGTTTGTCACCACGTTGAGAAACGATTGGCTTTGTAGGAAATAATATAAATATGATTAATTTGGTAAAATGGTCGGACCTCTCACTTCCACCAAATTCAAGCAATAAATACTTTAGTAATCAAACTTAAATTATATTACAATACCGCTGAACGTTGCATTTTGATGCTATGGATGATACAACTTTTAACGGTTTATCTTGTTAATGTGTTAATAATTTCTCATTGAGTTCCTATATCTATCTCCAATGGAAGTTGATGCACCTCCTAGTGAATTGATATATAAATGACACCATGCCTGCAATACAAACGTTGAAGTAGAATGGATGTAACTTAAATGAACAGATCCATGAGGCAGATGTCAAAAGCGGTATATATATAAAACATTCTCGTTATTGCCAGTCTGCTTTTCAGTGCAATATGATAATATAAAAATATGTTACTCTTCCTGTATCACTTGATATTTATTTAAATCCGCGATCGGACGTGAACAGTTCTAGATTGAATGCAGTCTTAAGACTATACTAAGTAAGTGTCGGTACGTTGCTGATGCATAACTGAAGATGTTGTTGTCACCACACGGTATCGGCGCTGTGGACGGTTTATGTCGATTGGACTTTGGACCAGGCTCTCTGACGATTATGGTAGTGGCTGTTCTTGCCAGTCGGCGTAGAGTGGTGTACTTCTAACGATCGCCAAACACTCTAATTTGTGTTTGCTCAGAGAACCAGCATGACCATAAAAGACCGCTACTCGAGAACAACCATAATGTCCCGTGTTACACTTTGTTGCATCGGTGCATTTGGTGGGACCATAACATGTGTCGATTCATACAAATGTTTCTTTAAAGTAAACTATTTATAAAATGTGACCTTATCATGCTAACAACTCTTCAACTATTACGTTCAGTGGGACCATATCGTATGTCGATTCATATAAATGTTTCATTAAATCAAACTATATATAAACTAGCTGGTGCCTACGTTATATGTCATATACAACCAACTATTTAACTGATACGATCAATGGGGCCATATCATATGTCGATTCATATAAATGTTTCCATAAAGCAAACTATATATAAACTAGCTGGTGCCTACGTTATATGTCACATACAACCAACTATTCAACTAATACGATCAATGGGGTCATGTTATATGTCGATCCACATACATATTTCTTTAAAGTAAACTATAAATAAACTACCTGGTGTTTATATTATATAACATGCAACCAACAGACTAAAGAATCCTGTTCAATTGATACGTTCTACATTTGAGATCATGTCATTTTTCGATTCATATGATTCTTTAAAATAACTTAAAATACCTGCTGTTTGCGTCATATATCATGCAGTCAGCTGTTCAAATGATACGTTTAATACCATGTGTCTATTAATTATCGTTTCTTTAAAACAAGATATATAAAATGATATGGTTTCAGCATGGTTGTAGATGACTAGTAGGCCTATTTACGTCAAATAGTATAGTCAAATATTACAGCCCAGTGAGTAGGCCGCCGGAGGGCCACTGGCGGGCTACCGGCGGTTACGCGCCGGCCGGGCGGTCAGCGGCGGCCAACCTGTTTTGGATGGGGCCAAAATAGGTAGTCGATTGACCACCTGCGGCTCGCCTGACCACCGGCGGCTCGCCGGTGACTTCCCGCCGCCTATATTACGACCATTGCAAGGCGGCTGGCCGCCGGCTGACCACCTGGTGCTTACTTTATATATCATGCAGCCAACTGTTCAATTGGTATACATGTATTGCCATGTGTCGATTCTTTAGAATTTCTTTAAAAGGATTATACAAAAGTATATAGTTTCAGCATGGTTGAGGCCTATCAAATAGTAGTCAAACGGTTACAGTTTACTACATCAGTAGGCCTAAGTTCAATGCGACCATACTATGTGTTGAATCATAAATGTCACTTTAAAGAAAATTATATAAAATAACTGTTATTATGTCTTATATCAAGCAGCCAAATGCTCACACTAATACGTACAATGCCAATGGGAAAATGTCATGTATCGATTCATATAAATGTTGCTTTAAAGTAAACTATATATAAAATAACTGGTGCTTCTGCTATTTATCATGCAGCCAACTGTCGAAATGATAATGTCCAACGGGACCATGTATTGATCCATTGATGTTTCTTTACAAAGCAAATTATATAAAATGATGTGGTTTCGGCATGGTTGAAAATGACTGGTAGGCCTAATTACGTCAAATAGTAGAAAAGATTAAGTTTACTGCGTTCAATGGGACCATATACTATGTGTTGAATCACCAATGTCACTTTAAGGTATATTGTATAATATAACTGGTCTTATACGTTTGTATATCATGCAACCAATTGTCCAATTGACGGCGTTCATTGAGGTCATATCATGTATCGATCATATAAATGTTTCTTTAAGGTAAAATAAATATATGGTACTTACGTTATGTATCATGTGGTCATATGTTCAAATGGTACGTGTAATACCATGTATCGATTAATTGGTGTTTTTTAAAAACAAATTATACAAAATTATATAGTTTCAGCATAGCTTCAAGTTTCAAGTTTATTTCCACAATCCATATAACAATTTATAATCAAGAAATATCAATCATATAACGTTATAAATAACAAAATATACGCAAGCATGTACAAGATATCAAAATTATAGATATGGATGTGAGGTACCAGAAATAAGTGGAACTTTTCGAGTCTGGTCCCAATTAAAATGAACTAAGTATATATTAGTAAAATAATCGAATACTGATACAAATATGACACAGAACAATTAAGATAAAAAAATATATAATTGTAATTGTCGAGAAGAAGAAATTGTTTAAGTTTACTCTTAAATGTGTTGAGTGTTTGAGAAAGAGTAATATTATTGGTAAGAGTATTCCGTAAGTTTACGCATGCTGATTAAGTGCAGTTATTGTACATTGTATATGCAGTAAATCTTTTTCATGAGTGTTGTAAGTGTGATGATGTGAATTGGATGTAAATAAATGACGAAAGGCCGTTGGGAGTAGGTTATGGTGAAATTTATGGATGAATATTCTCAGTTCATAACGACGCAAATCAGACAACGTTAGTGTCTTCAAATAGTTGTATGTATATGTGTGGTGTGGTCTCTATAATCTGCCATTGTTACATTGCGAATAGCACCTTTCTCAAGTTTAAATAAACCCTCAAGTTAAGTTGCATGAGGCCTATTAACATCAAATGTCAACGATTAGAGTTTACTGCATTATTAAGCCTACGTTCAATGCGACCATACTATGTGTTGAATCATAAATGTAACTTTAAAGAAAATTATATAAAATAACTGTTCTTATGTCTTATATAAAGCAGCCAACTATTCAACTAATACGTACAATGCCAATGGGAAAATGTCATGTATCGATTCATATAAATGTTGCTTTAAAGTAAACTATATATAAAATAACTGGTGCTTCTGCTATTTATCATGCAGCCAACTGTCGAAATGATAATGTCCAACGGGACCATGTATTGATCCATTGATGTTTCTTTACAAAGCAAATTATATAAAATGATGTGGTTTCGGCATGGTTGAAAATGACTGGTAGGCCTAATTACGTCAAATAGTAGAAAAGATTAAGTTTACTGCGTTCAATGGGACCATATACTATGTGTTGAATCACCAATGTCACTTTAAGGTATATTGTATAATATAACTGGTCTTATACGTTTGTATATCATGCAACCAATTGTCCAATTGACGGCGTTCATTGAGGTCATATCATGTATCGATCATATAAATGTTTCTTTAAGGTAAAATAAATATATGGTACTTACGTTATGTATCATGTGGTCATATGTTCAAATGGTACGTGTAATACCATGTATCGATTAATTGGTGTTTTTTAAAAACAAATTATACAAAATTATATAGTTTCAGCATAGCTTCAAGTTTCAAGTTTATTTCCACAATCCATATAACAATTTATAATCAAGAAATATCAATCATATAACGTTATAAATAACAAAATATATGCAAGCATGTACACGATATAATAATTATAGATATGGATGTGAGGGTCCAGAAATGAGTAGAACTTTTCGAATCTGATCTCAATTAAAATGAACTAAGAATATATAAGTAAACTGATCGAATACTGATACAATTATGAAAAAGAACAATTAAGATAAAAACTTTTAAAAAACTCATTTGAATTGTTTAGAAGAAGGAATTGTTTAAGTTTATGCTTAAATGTGTTGAGTGTTGGAGAAAGATTAATATCATTGGTATGATAATTCCATAAGTGTACGCCTGCTGATCTGACTTGAGACTCATTAAGTGCAGTTATTATGTATTGTATGTGCAGTAAATCTTTTGCACGAGTGTTATAAGTGTGATAATGTGTATTGGGGGTAAATAAATTATGAAAGGCCGTTGGGAGTAGATTATGGTGAAATTTATACATGAATATTCCCAGTTGATACCGATACAAATCAGACAATGTTAATGTCTTCAAATGATTGAACATAGCTGTGGTATGAGCTATATAATCGGCAATTGTTATATTGCGAATAGCATGTTTCTGAAGTTTAATTAAGCGGTAAAATTAAGATGCATGAGGCCTATTGACGTCAAATGTCAACGAATAGAGTTTACTGCATCATTAAGCCTACGTTCAATGCGACCATGTTAAGTGTTGAATAATCAATGTTACTTTAAAGTAAATTGTATAAAACAACTGTTATTATATATTATACCAAGCAACCAACTCTTCAACTAATACAGACAATGAGACCATGGCATATGTCGATTCATAAAATGTTTCTTCAAAGTAAACTATATATATATAATACCTGGTGCTTACGTTGTATATAATGCAGCCAATTTCCCATATGATACTTTCAGTGTGACAATACCATGTGTCAATTCAATAGTGTTTCTTTAAAACAAATTATACAAAAAGAACCGGTAGGCCCGATTTACGTCAAATAGTAGTGTCAACGATTACAGTTTAATGCATCGGTAGGCCTACATTCAATGGGACCATACCATGTGTTGAATCATCAGTGTTACTTTAAATAAAGTAAATTATGTAAAATAAATATTCTTACATCTATATCAGACAGCCAAATATTCAAGTGACATGTTCAGTGGGACCATGTCATGTATCGATTCATATATATTTCAGTAAAGTAAATTATGTAAAATAACTGGTATGCCTAAATACATCATATAGGCAGGCTAGCAGTCAAATATATTACATTTTTCTGCATAACTATACATTAAATGGGACCACATGTATTGAGTCTTCAACGTTAGGTATACATGGGGCTAAGTACATCATACACCAGTCAAATATATTACACTTAGCTGCATAAGTATATTAAACCGGACCAACCATATCATGTATTGAGTGATAAATGTTTATAAAATACATGGTTCGTACCAGCTAAGCGCGGCGCAGTGGTTTTGGCAAACACCTGTAAGCTGGGATACCGAACAATGGCTTCATGTCCGCACTTATTCGAGACGTGTGGAGATCCGGTCATCAAAGACTTTAAAATGATACATGTTGCCTCCTTGCTTTATGTTCAATGTAAGTATTTGGAACATGGTCAACAATCCAGTGAGCCTCGACTGGGACAAAAATACGAGGACGGTGCTATTAAACCGGACGGTTAGAATTGAGCCGTGTAAATACAATGAACAACTTGCGTCATATATCTTTAAGGCCAACAATTGAAATGATATTTTAATGTGCAACGTTATTTTGTAGTTTGGAGTAGGTACGGTATAAGCACTATAATGATTGATATAGGCTACGGTAACGGAATGATTGACACTCATTTAAACGGTGAATATCATCGCACTCATACATTTATAACTACAATGTAAGCCTATCTTCATTAATTATTTGAATGTGGTGCAATAATTAATTAATTAGTGACTCAATTGGAACCAATGATTAACAGCAACTTAGTGCAGGCGGATAATCGTGTTATACTGAAATTTTGAAACATGTCTGGCGTACATAATATTATTATTATTATACTACTTATATTTCAAGATAATCAACGAATCTTTCAACGGCACGAAAGGTTTTAGATAAAGGGGCATAGTCGTGGCGATAACTAGATTAACGACGTCAGATAAATATTGAAACATTTATCTGACTATGTTGATACATTTATCTGACGTATTCCTGAACGATCAATGTACACTCCACTCATTCACACAGCCACCGTTTTTACAAAGTTCGTATATATACATATCAAAAGGTTGCGATCATTTGAAGTCATGTTTATATTTAGTGTAAA
>JAODAI010505374.1:0-13327 GCA_027575025.1 Scotoplanes globosa
GGTTTCCTGGCCCTTCTCAACACAGTGGTTACATGAGCCACCCAAAGCCTTTGATATACCAGTTAGAGCCACTGGAACATATTCATCACCACTCCGGACCAGAGCTCCAGTGATCTGGAACCCATGCGGACGCGGAACCACTAATCAATCTGCCGACTTGCAGCATACTCAACTTATCAAAAACCATCAACGATTTTAAACACCTAAATTAGTAGTGATGGTATGGTTCTTTGTGGTCGTAATAAGAAATTTGTGAGTAGGTCGGTCAGCCGATATTTCTACGTGATCATGCCTAAATCAAACACTCTAGGTTTCTATAATATTGCAATTCAAACATTGTGCATGAATAAATTAGACATCTAATTACATAACCATCAATGAGGTGTTTGTCCCACCCTAGTGAATAAATATAACTAATTAAAAACAAACATATTTCTTGTACCCCTGATAGTTTCAAGCAAAATATCTCGTCATTGTGACGCACAATGAACGGAGTGAAACAAATTGATCGACAGTAGAATTGATTGTGCCACATCACAGCTCATTTCCAAGAGCAAGTGCTATTTTCGTTGCTCTTTTTTCATAGTCTATGAATAACTAGATTAACTTTGCTTAAAATCTGTTGAAGAAAGGATCAAGTGGAAGTGATAATTTCTGTTCCTTTTAACCCTTTAGAATCGTTCACTATTTTAAACACATGGATTTGGACTGATGGTATTGTCACTTTTGTTTATGCGATCAGAACAAGCAATTTGTAAGTAGGTCAGTCAGCTGACATTAAAAAATGGTCGGTCTGTGATTTATATACAGTACAATTCCAAACATTGTGGATGAATACATTATGCATCTATCTACATAACTGTGAGGGGTTTGTCCCACCCCTCTCCCTCACACCCCCTAGTGAATAGACACATCCCTACCAAATGAATGAATGGGTTTTCTGGCCCTTTTCAACTCAGTGGTTATATTAGCCACCCAAAGCCTTTGATATCCCAGTTAGAGCCACTGGAATATAAACATCATCACTCCGGATTTGAACTCTCCTGACCTTCCGGTCCTTTGACCTTTCAAACTCCTGACTTTGCCAAGATAAATACAATCTAATTAAAAACAAACATTATTTATCGGATCCTTAACAGCGGAAGCAAAATACTCTGTGATTGTGCCATAAAGCATGAATGTCAAAAGGGCTGTGTGTCACCTTGTTGTGGATCACTTGGTTGTTGGCTATGCTCCAAATCTTTTGAAGGGAGGGAGGAGCATCACGTGAAAGTAGTAATAACACTCCCTTTTAATCCCCCCCCCCCCTTATAACCCTTTAGGCTTCAACTGCTATTCCTGTATTGCTTCAACACAGTATCATGTGCTGAACACTTCAACCTAGTGCACACGCTCGTCGACACATACACTATACAACAAAGTATTAGAGACGGACTCACAGTATACTAGCTCAACACAAGTTCGACCACCAACACAAGTTCGGTCACTTTTTGAAAACCAAATTGCCATACAACTCTCTTCGGTCTTGGCCAAGACTGTTAGGCTGAAAACACAGCACAAATTTGCATTGACAACTGACGTTAAAAAAGTGGTCGAACTTGGGTTCATTTCAAGTGGATGTTTGGAGGCCGATTTGGTTGCCTAAAAACTATCGTAGTAAATCGTAAGGGCATCAATTCAAAAGCATCACAGGGAAGAAAACAATTTGACTTATCATGTGAACCGCATACAAATTATGGAAACACTATTCAAACATTGATTTTCATTCAATTTAGGGCTTAAGTGACCGAACTTATGTCAATCCGTGCTATATGTACAGTGTCTGCACTAAGGTGAAACCAGGGGACACTACTGTAACATTGATGGATGATTTAGGTTTTCTTATCATTTCCAATAACAACAATTTGGATTGATTGATTAGGTTTCCTGGCCATTTTCAACGCAGAGTTTACATCATAGAATCGCCAAAAGTTGTTGTTATTCCATTTTTAGTAACACACGATCCATTAGTGATACTGTACATGTGTCATACATACCCTTCAGTAACAATCTCACTACCTGGTAATTCCAAACAAACACCCTGTTGTGTATGAACTGTGAACGCATGTATACATGTAAGAAGCCCACCTACTGTTACGTATGAACTATGAACACATGTATACCCAAGAAGCCCGTCTACTGTTATGTATGAACTATGAACACATGTATGTACACAACAAGCCCATTTACTATTTCCACACCTGTATCAACTGTCCAGAATAAACAAAGCCTAATCAAAAGTAAACAAACACATCTACAGCAACTCCCCTGCTGCCATCACCCACTATAGTGCACACACTGTAAGCTGGTCTGAAATATCTATTAGATGCATGGTTTATGGTGGGTTCATTGGGTTGAACAATCGACAGGTAAAACTTTTGGTTCAACAACTCACGCTCGGCTCAATAACTCGGATCTGAAACCCGGAACCGCCCGACTGAAGGTGTGAATCACACGTTATATGTATTTGTATGGCTCCGTGAACATTCAACTGGTTCAATTTCCTGGACCATGTTTCAACAACGTGGATAGAGCCACCTTTGATATACCCCAGTTAGACATACTGGAATAAAGACGCTTCGGAAGGCAGACTATTCCTTAAAACAGGGTTCACGCTTCCCGTTGTTCTACAAGCTAATTGCTGGTAGATAGAATGTTGCATTTAGCTGGTAGAAAATTATGGCACAAGCCGTTTTAGCAAGTACAATTGCACTGAATTGTTAGTGTATATCATTGTATCCCTTGTCGAAGCTGGTTCGTTGGGTCGATTTAGCTTGTAGAAAATAATGGCACAAGCTGTTTTTATCAAGTACAATTACAATGAATTGTTAGTGTATATCATTGTATCCCTTACCGAAGCTAGTTCGTTGCTCGATTTAGCTTGTAGAAAGTATTGGCACTAGTTGTTTTTAGCTGGTTACAAAAAATGTGAGATTGGACCCCTGTTCATAAAAGTCAAAATGTTCTACCCAGTACTCATACATAGTGGCTGTCGGTAATAAAAACGATTAACCTTTTTTATTTCCCATCCAGAGACCGTTCAGCTGTAACTCTGTTGAGGCTAATAACTGTATGATGATTATATTACACAGCTTGGATTGCGTGAGACAGTACAATCCGTCACCAACCGCTAGAGGAGAGCGCACAATGTAAGCTTGTTTTCTCTGTCCATTAGGATCAGGTGCACGATTTCTGACGAATTCATTGGGCGGGTTTAATGGCTCATTTGTAACACATTGAGTCCCACAGGGTATTTTCGAAGCATTCTCTTAACATATTTGAAATATTTTGACCTAGCATTGGTAGTAATATTCTGAAAGTAATAGTATACATATTCTTCATTCTACAGAGCCAAAACTATTTCTATTTTTTTCTTCAATATTTTTTTAATTTTTAAATATTTATTTTTGTTCATGTTTTCTTTTTTCACACAGTGTAGGTATAGGAGCACTGGGACTCAATGTGTTAAGTCTTGAACTAAGAACTGCCCGACTGACGGTACCAACAATATGGCTCTTTTAACAATCGATCGCTTGGTCCAATGGTTTGATCTGTGCCTTTCACTCATAAGGTCGTGGGTTCGGATCTCAGTGCTGCTCGTAGATAAAAATTGTTGTCTAGTTTCTGCTCTGGGTTGTGGTATTCTGTCTGCAATCCCTAAATCATAGATGTTAAACTGTGCGTTGTGGCACGAGACTGGCTTGCCAGCTTGCATTTATACCTGTTTAGGGTTCTAGCGAGTTCCCGTAAGGGAGGATCATAACAAACAAACAAACCCATTGATCGTATTTGTTTACATTTAAAAAAACATCCAATCATATTTCATCCTCTCGTCGTCGCCCAACAAAAAGTATGTTAAACTTTCCTGTTACATAACATAGTGATAATAAAATCTTGCAGGAAGGATGGCATATATGACATGGGTATCCACAGTAACTTGGCATCCCAGTGTATGGAGTACCTCTTCTTGGGCCACTCTGAGACCAGTGCGTGCTCGTACCCGTCCACCACTAAATCAATGTTGGGTGTACTGACAATCTTCATGAAGTCGTTGTTGTCTTTAACAACTGTGAGAAAAATCAAATAAATATATAATTGAACAATGTCGCAAATGATTGTACATATACAGTATATACGTCTATAGTCCAGGCATTACTTGATATGACCTCGGACAAATTGCAACAGAAAGTCTGTCGACTGTTTTATACCCAGAAATGTGTCCTCTATAACATATCAAAACTCTTAAGGAATCCTGGTGGTGGAAGGGTTAGGTATCATACACTATCAGTATTATGGCTGCCATTTTGGAAAATGGCGGCCATTTTGAAAAATGGCCGCCATGGAACCTTCCACCCCAAGGATTCCTTAAGACTTTTGATATGTTATAGAGGACATATTTCTTGGTATAAAACAGTTGACAGACTTTCTGTTGCAATTTGTCCAAGGTTGACCCCATTTTTTACACGAAATGCCTGGACTACTAGGGCAATCCCTTCCTCCTGGTACTTCCCGGAAAACTTACCCCCATTAAGTGTCACCCGTTTTTACTATATCCGCGGATATCGTCGGTGGGGTTGATTGATTGTACATATAGTATATGCGTCTAGGGGAATCCCTTCCTCTATACTTCCCGGACAACTTACCCCAATTAAGTTTCACCCGTTATTACTTTATCCGCGAAAATTTTCCCCAGATAATTGATCCACGGATAATTACTCGAAGCAAAAAAAACTACCTTCTGTTGGTTAATTAGGGTGAAACAACACTTTTATCGGAACCGTGGGCCGCCATGTGGGAGTTTATTATCTGCATGGTGGATAATTTACCAGGGGATATTGATGGGGAACCAGATCATACTCGTACCCGTGCACCAACTCAATGTTGGGTGAACTGACAAGCTTTATAAATATATTACTGGGGACGGTATATGTACTATAAAACATCCTGGTTATATTGACCAGAATCGGGGTCATATATCATCGATGGGTATCCTGGTTAACATAATAACATATATTCCTGGTTAATGATATACACTTTCCTGGTTAATAATGTTTCAATTAACCCAGAAAGGTTAAAGAGTTATGGCATCGTCGTAAGTTGTCGAGAATGTTAGGCTAGAGATAAACCTTATGAGATTTTTTTGACCCTATCATGAATTTTTGCTATGGTAAGCCTGCTGATTCTCAAATTAGTATTTGTCGGGGGGGGGTATGACCATGTCCGAAAATTGTTTTGAAGCTCAGTCTGGAAATCATATAAGGTCTAAAAAGTTGTTTAAACTAGTTTATATATTATAATCACGAGCCTAACAATGCAACACCATGCAACAAACTCCAGTCGAATTGATTCCTGATGGAGGTAGACCATCCCTACTTATTTCTGATCCCTCACATCTGTATCTATGATTATGACATGTAATATACTTATCTGTATATTTTCTTTTAGATAATTTTATATAATTGCTACACATTGATTGAAGATTGACAGTTGACATCTCATCCTACCTGGGCTATACCCCCCCACACTGATGACGTGACCCTGATTGTTTCACATACAGAAGTTGAAGTGTGACAGTGAGGTCGATGTGAGGTCGATGCTCGAGTACATGGGTGAAGAAATTATAATATTGTTAATTATCGGAACCTAACTTGCTTCTCTGTTCAACTAAGAATATAATCATTTTGATAGTATTGAAACAATTTCAGTTATATGTTCAATTTGTTGTTAATATGGTGGGCAATCTCGAGTACGTGTGTGACGTGTCATCCCCTTGATGATTGAATAAAAAATCCGTAAAAATCGCATAATGTATGATGTAGAGGACTGTAGAATAATGCGCGCTGATTGCGAGGGACGAAAATTCAGTAAAATTGATTTTGGTGAAAAGTACAAAGAATATGATTTTTTTTATTGCTGTTACTTAAAGTACATCTCGAAGGGAAATGTATCAGGGAGAAATGTTGATAACATTTTTGGTTAAAAATGACGAAATGTGGGCAAAAATTGTCAAAAAAGAGTAAAAAGTCCGTCTCTCGCATTTAGGGTACACAGATTTATGTTAAAAGGGTGGAATACATGGAAGATACATGAAAACTTTCAAAGTATCAATTATTAGTTAATTGAACATGAATAGTGATGAAAGAAACCAAGCGAAAATTGAAGGGGCGCTATTGGTAGTCGCTTTTTTACGGGGGAGGGAATTCAGAGCGAGGGACGGAATTCACCGATGATAATGCATAGGGATATTTTTTGAGAAATTAAGAGTTTTTCAAAATTGTTGTTTTATCATTTGATGAATTGGATTATGATTATTGGTATAGATGCGGTGTGTGGTTTTTAATGTGATGAGATCGACGAGGTCTTTTCAGCAAAAAATATGCATTTATCCCCATATGTTGCTTCAATGTGTGTTTGTGAATTACATTGCGCTATTGTGGTCATACTCCCACTATTTGTGTTAGGTTTAGGTAAAACAATCATAATTTAAAATAATTCCTCTATTAATTGAACAACATTTATATATTTTTCATCCTTCGCTTTCCGTCCCTCGCGTATCGTTGAACTTCAAAAAATTGAAAATAATTTCAGCCATGTGTCAGACTGTCAGAAGGGTCATTGATCTTGTTATAAATGCAGTGATTGGATATAAATTCCTGTTAAGTTTTATAAAATTATGACGAATGTTTAAATGCATGAATACACATTTTCGTCCCTCGCACCAATAGGCCTACATTTTCGCTATAGATGACAAAAGATTAAAGTTTTTATATTTTTATTTATTTTAATTATGTTGTATATTAGTCTCTCTATCTGTGGCCAGCTACTATTTTTTCTGATTTCAATATTGTTGCGCCGATACAGATGGAAGTGTGTATCAAATTCCGTCCCTCGCTCAATACGCAGGTTTTGGCTTTGGCCCATATCCCTTTCATGCACGGGTGTTTTATATGTAATTGAGATGTTGGGAGATTTATTAGTTGGAGCTGATTCATAAAAGTTAGGGAGATATTCTTAATTAGGAAGTTTATATGGGTGAATAGGGAATCTAATTGTCAACAGACCACACAACATTTTTTATTTATTATGCACATAAATTATGCTAATACGGCCGCCATCTTGTGTTTGCTAAAAAGGCAGCCACCCCCAAGAATAGCAGTAAATACACTTCACGGTACATGTAAATGATTCTTCTAAAGATTATCTCTCATATTATACCAAAAATATATTATCCCTTACGTTTTACTAACTCAATGGAATTGATTAACATTGTATTCATTTCAAAGTTTTGAAGAGGGTTACTGGTCAAAATATTAAAATGTTATCCTGGATTTCCTGTCAAATCAAATTATTTATAGTTTATGTATATCTGATCAAACATCTATTAGTAGTAACCGCAGCTGGATTTTACGTTCAGTAATATGTGTCATAAGCAGTACTAACAGTGTTGATAAGTCGATTTTGGGATACTTGTTTGTATGTTGCAATATTTGTAGCATTACAAAATATAAATTATGTAGTGTATATAATTCACTGAACATTTGGACGCATATTCAAACAAGCCTTGTTTTATTTAAATGTACTTTGCTTATGTGTAGTTGTATGCCAGTAACACATAGCCGCCAACCACCCTATGCATACCCCCATATAACGAAACACATATATTTCAGACACTCAATCTCAGGCTTTAACTTATGTAATATTTGCAATCGAATCCCTGGTCAGGTCTAGTATTGTGTTAGTATCCAAATCACAATCGTTTCTCCATTTAGTTGTTGCATTATTTTTTGGTCTGTGGTTACTATCATACACTAAGCCGAATCTCAAATTACAATCGGCAATCCTGCAATGTCACTACATTGTGTGTTTAGGCTATAATTAACAATTCCAATTATAGTTACACACACTACCTGCCTAGAGTTTGCAGTCAATTTGACACATGCAATTTAAGCTAAGTAAGAAATAATAAGCATAGACTCGATGATCACAATATGACCACAGACCTACATCCTCCACATCGTGGACCTCCAGAGCCCGTTTAAATACTTATCAATACAATTATTATAGGCATTGATAATATCGACGTGAGCGACTGGCAAGCCATTCCACACATTAACAACTGTCTGAAAACTTGCTAATATCTAACTTGAAAAAGTTCTTACGTAATTATATTATATTGAGCTTTGAAACCAGAATAACCGGAGAGCAGAAAGAAATATTCGAACTTCAACTTCGAATGTCAAAGTTATTAACATTGACTACCCATATACTTCTCCCTCTGAACAACCGCTATATATCATACCATTGTCATTATATAAAAATGTTCAATATGCGGGTTATTAACATTCATAGCCTTCCGTTTTTGAAGTTGAAAAACATAACCCAATCATTAGACCACTTAGGACACTATCCAGGTCAAGCTAAGATATAGTAAAGTCTTCCTCGTATCAAACATTTCCGTAAACCTAAGTGTCTCCCGCGAACTTGTTGATCTGTGGACTATAAATATTGCGGTCTAAATAATTAGTATACACAACAAACAACAATGGCCTCAGCACAGAACACTGATGAAAACTACTACTGTAGCAACACTGTTCCAGTAAGACACATAACCGCCAACTAGCACCCTATGCATACCACCACATAACGAAACACATATATTTCGGACACTCAATCTCAGGCTCCAATTTAAAGAGGAAACTATGATGAGGCTCTTTATCACTTCATTTATTTCAGTATTATGATTTACAACTGATCAATTGACATACCAAACCTACTACAACATAACACATAGTATTAACCCAGTTATATCACGGTTAACATGGCGTTGACCAGAAACAAACTCAGTCTGAAATAACAACTACAAATAAGGAGTGATCGTTGCTCGAAAGTTAAGAATTTCTTCAAATCATAGAAACTGCCGAAGTTGTAGATCTGACGACCACTAATGTGGGAAATGATTTATATATAGATGGACGAATATCTCCAGTCGCAGATCGACTACAGATATGAAGTGATGATGATAAAGTCTTCACCATGGCTATGCAATTAGACGAAACATAATATACGTCAAATAACCTCGAACAGTATACACGCGTCATAATTGTACGCATGACAGCCTGACAGGTGAGTCTGACGTATATGTTCCCGAAATCCCTATTAAAATATCATTATTTTTGTGAACATGCATTCATCTCATGCTGATATAGTATACCTGTAATCCATAAATAACTAAAAAAGATATATGGAAATGGTACTTGTCACTAATTATACATTGATTTACCGCTAACTTCTTCAGAATCGTATGAAATTACATTATTTATGGCAACTTTTTACAGGATTGTACACAATTTCAACAGAAACTGTTGATAATCCTTGGCCAATAGTGAAAATGACTTTGTGACATAACATAAGCAGGTGGACTTCAACTTTGATTTTGTATTTCGACTATCAACGTTATTATATGTATATAATAATGTGGCAATCAAATCTCTGTATGAAAACCACCGTCTATATAAACATAGCAACACATATTCAAATGACATAAATAAATATAGTGTCACAGCCCAGATTGCAGGATGATCAAGGAGTGCCATTCTGAATATTGAATTTTATTTCAGGCCTACACAAATTGCTGAAATAATAACAATTAGACAAAAGTCGGCACTGTCATTTAAAATACAACTAAGGCTATTATACGGCCAAATACATAATATCACATATATAGAAAACGAAATTTACATAATGCGAATGGATTTACTCAACAAACTATAGTTTCTCAACTCTTGGGCACCAATTTTATGAATAGGAAAATCTGTTTCGTGAGCCGCGAACTAGGATTCATAGTATGTTGTATCAACATACTTTTTATTTTCTAACATTTACAATATCGAAACATTGACCTTAGTTATTATATGTTTTTATACCAATCTGAATTATTAACACTACCCAATGATTTAACTTTACTAACTATCAAGTAAATATACCCAATGCCAATTATTCCATGTGTATCAGGAGTTAATAATACCAGCTATGTGTCCAAACTTAATACTTGTGATGAACGTAAGACACATGCAAGTACCATGTTATTCAAGTTTAACGAGTATCAACTTATTTTCCATGCATGCATTAACATTAGGCCTACATGCAGGACGCTAAATTTCGTACACGAGAAACACGTAATTATGGAAAATGTGTTCCGATATTTTGTAGGTAGTACCTTCCTTAAAGTTGCTTATGTTTAGTGTGGACGTGAATATATAAATACATGCGGGATGCTAAATTTCGTACACGAGAAACCATAATTATGGAAAATGGGTTTCGATCTTTGATAGGTAGTACCGTCCTTAAAGTAAAGGTATACCGATATGCTTATGTTTAGTATGGACGTGAATATAAAAATAAATACTTCAAAATTAAAGTATAAAGTAAGTTGATATTCAATTAGTACAGCGTGGACAATTGGTGTGTACCATTGTGTACATTATACAGCTTACGACAGCTACCGCATGCGTTATTGTATATTTGATACACAATGCCTTAATGGTAATACGTACACTGCCAATGGTGGATTTGAACTAATGTTAACCGTATCCGGAATAGTGACAGTGGGGAGCCATCGGGAGCAGTTCCCCCTTGTCGGTGGAAATGAGATTGTTTGCTCTGTAATACCTTTTACACGTTAAATGTGATGTTTAGCTTCATCCCCCGTCGTGGAGACCACGGATAGCCCTTGTACAGTGACACTGTAGTATCCTGGTCTAGATCTACACTGACTTCCACACTATTAAAACACAAACATATTTGTAATACCCTTTCACTTTAATTAAAATACTAATTATCATGTTAAAGATGGACAAGCATTGTCTACAATACCATAATAATTATAAAAATATGAAGGTCGTATTAATTTACTAAATGTCTAGATGAGCACAATCATATTCTTACCTAAAAATGTGTGTTACATTATACATTTATATGAATGGCATGGTAGTTTATGGGATCTAACTTTACGAACGTTAACTAGTAATGTTACTGACATATCATCTAAACATACTCATAATGCTTGTAACTTGACTATTTATTGACCGCATTCTACAAAGAAGCTTTCCTCATATTTTTGAGTATATTTCTGACTATATGCATGCTTGGCATATTTATGCTTAAAACTTTCATACGGAATGGATGGATTAAAAATATGAATATTCATTATGCATATTTAGCAATTATACCCCAACAACAAATGTATACTATGTAACACATACATGTGGGTATACTGGTAGGCATGTAATATAATGTTTACGTATATGTATGAAGTCTAACCTGAAGTAAAACTATGTGGACTGTAGGTCGTACTATGCTAGTACTGCACATACATTGTATTATTGTTGTAAGTAATAGTATGATATGTATAATCGTTTTAACCCTTAATGTCAAGAATTATTGAAATCACATGTGGGAATTAAGTGTTTTTTTATTTAGTATAATATACACTCAAAAGTGTACATGAGAAGAATATATATTATACAAGTTTATGGAATGTTCAAGTATAGTGAGCGGCGGTACCAAACAATAATGAATATAAGTAGTACAACTCAAATATGAGTGGAGCATCATGTTCTGTTCATATTTCTCAACTAATATTTTCTCAATTTACATTTGTATATCAATCAAAAATAGTTGCAAATTAGAAAAAAGGAAATTAAATTATTGTAATTTTTTCATATTCATTTTTATCTTCCAAAATTCAAATGTCACTATAAAAGCACACTGTATCATGCAATATTGTACTTGATGTACATATGAAGAAAACAAATTTGCAGTATTATATACAATTTAGTTAATCTTATTTAAATATGAACTGCAGCTGTGAATATTCAAATATTTATAAAATACACTGTCTTATTGTTTTCAGTGTAACTTCATGTCCATTGTAATGTAACGTAATATACGCCTAATAACATTACGTGATGTATGTAAAGTATTTACACGCGCTGTATGAAACGCATTATTGGTATTAACTGGCAAGGTTAGCTGACAATGTTAACTACAAAGCAGTTCTTACGCATACTTCCCACCTTCATATAATGCTGAGGCAGCGCCACCTTCGATGGCTGGGTCACGCTCGGCATACGGAAGATGGTAGAACTCCTAGCTATCCCAGGTCATTTTTTACTCTTAAAAATGTTTTACTTCCTTTTTTTCGTTTTTGTCTTTGTCTTTCTTGTTTTTTCTGTATTTTTCATTTCTTCGATCTTTTCGATCCTTTCTTGATTCTTTCCTATTTTTTTTTATATTATTATTATTATTTTTTAAATGTTATTTTATTTCAGCATTTAACAAAAATAATATATATATATTTGTTTTAAATTTTGTTTTTTGCCTTTTTGGACTTCCAGTTTTACATTTTAAATATTTGTTGCCATTTTTAACTCTGATGATTGTCAACCCACCCCTTCCGCTAGCTATTGGGAGTCCAACACTTCTTTTACGTTTTAAAACGTTTCCTTTCGGCTTTTCCATTTTTCCTGTATTTTCAATTTTGAATGGATCTTTTCGATCCTTTTTTTGTTATTTAATATTTATTATTATTATTATTATCACAACGAGAATCTTGTCAATAGATTGGCAACTCAGGTTTTTGTTTCACAGTGGTTTTACATGATGCTAATTAACTTAATCTCACTTCCACCCTCTGCTATAAATAAGTGGAATATTTGTTTTAATATCCAGAATTGGTCTAATATTTTTTTCAAATCCGATGGATTCTGTTAGAGATACAAAGCTACATTATTTTCAATTTCGATTTATTCATCTTATTTTAGGTACAAACCATCGTTTATGTTTAATGAATATTATTGATGATCCTTTATGTACTTTCTGACATATTGAGGTGGAAACTATAGAGCACCTTTTGGGGGATTGACATATTGTTTCCTCCTTTATTCTTGATGTTGAACGGATTTTTTTAGGAAGGATTTTTTTTCTTTATAAAGGAAGATATATTTTAGGGATTCAAGAGATTGTGGAGAAGTCCATACAATTTCCTTATTTATAATTTATTTATAATGGGGTGGATGGTGCTCCTTAGCCTTGGCAGGCAGGCCATCTAGGAGAAGGAACACTCTGATGTAACACCGCACACATGCGCTTGGGCAGCGCTGTGTGGATATTGTCTCGGGTGGATGGGGCTCGTAGCTTTTTAGCATCCCATATAGGAGTAGGATCTCTGATTTAAAAACCGCACACAGGTCAGCCAGGGCAGCGCTGTGTGGCTATTTGTCCCATACTT
>JAODAI010505485.1:0-13325 GCA_027575025.1 Scotoplanes globosa
CGTCGACCTTCGGGTAATAGGGATTTGGTTTCCTTTGAAGGATCCAGATCCAACTTGGATCAAATATAATAATAATATAAAATAATAATAATGTTTAATCTTCATTGACCTTTGGTGACCTCCCAGACCGTGTACCAAAGGTCAATGAAATAAACATTATTGATATTTTTATATATTTGTCATCTGGACCTCTAATTTCCCGGTAAAGTAAATTGCATCATCTGCAAAAAGTCTAATATTTTAGTTGATCTCGTTTGGCATGTCGTTGATGTACAGCAGGAAGAGCAACGGACTTAAAAGAGCAACGGACCGAGGACTGTACCCTGTGGTATATACTCCGGATGAAACTGGAACATTTGAGAAACTTGCTCCTTCGTCAAGAACCTTAAATTAGTGTCTGGTGGTGAGGAAATCTTTGATCCATTGTAATATGTTGTTATTAATACCAGCATGGTGGAGTTTGTATATAGTAACCTCTGATGGGGGACGGTATCGAAGGCTTGCACTGCAGTCGAGTATGACCACATCGGCCTCGGCCCTGGCTCTTCCGATCGAGGGTTCCGCCCAGATCATCGATAAGACCGGCAAGTTGTGTCTCGCAAGATCGTCCTTTTCTGAAGCCGTGTTGTACAGTACTGTAGGTTAGACAGCATATTGACTCTATCAAGTTGGTCTATAATATGGCGATAAATAATATGTTCGAGAAGTTTGCAGGGAATAGAAGTTAAATGACACTGGGCGATAATTTTCTGTGTTAGTACGGTCCCCCTTCTTGTATATTGGAACAACGTTAGCCCTTACCAAGTCGTCGGGGAATTCGCCATCATTAATAGATTTTTGAAAAATCTTTTGAAGAATTGGTGCGATACTTGTTGAGCAGCTTTGTAGCACTCTGGCTTAGATTTCGTCAGGACCAGCTGCTTTGTTCGGTTGGACGTTGTCAAGGAGATTTTTAACTCCATTGGTAGTTTATACAAAGGTCATGTATATCAGGGAGGACACTTTGACATATAGTCAAGTTCCCGTAGTTTTTGTGGGCAAGACTGAAGATTACGATTGAGGAATCCAAGCATCCTACTGGTCTTGGAACACATCTTGTTAATGTGGGTAGAAAAGTTCAAGTTGTCACTAAAGCAAACACCAAGCCTCCGAGGTAGGGTTGAGTCTCTACAGTCATAAGGAATTGGTCATACCGGGATAGCCAGAAGTAAAAATATATCCTGGTATATATATCGCTTGTCTCAAAAAGTTAAAGTCAGACAAAGTTCTAACTTTGTATGACCCCAGTGTATACAAGAATTTTGTTATTTTTGATGGAGGTCAAAGGTCAATGGAGATAAAATAATGACAATATTGGCGCCTGCCTTCTAAGCAAATATAATTAACCCATATAGTCTATAGATGCTGATGTGCTGTTAAGAAATTATATATCTCTCTCTCATATAATTGTTATACTTTATTATTATTATTATAGATTTGAGAGATGTTTGGAATTATTTACCATGAAATGTACAGTACAACTGAGAGCCATGTGACTGCTGAATATAGAATAAGATTATTGTTGTAAGTATGATTTCCAATGGCTTGATGTCATTTATATTATATGGTATTGTTGTAAGTATGATCCCAATAGCCTGATGTCATTTATATTATATGGTAATGTATTATTGTAGGTATGATTTCCAATGGCTTGATGTTATTTATAATATATGGTATTGTTGTAAGTATGATCCCAATAGCCTGATGTCATTTATATTGTATTACCAGTAGTATTGTAAGTATGATTCCCAATGGCTGGATGCTATTTATATTGTATTACCAGTATTATTGTAAGTATGATTCCCAGTGGCTGGATGTTATTTATATTATATGGTATTGTTGTATTAAGTATGATTCCCAATTTATTGATGTCATTTATATTATATAGTATTATTGTAAACTTGTGTGATTCCCAATGGCTGGATGGTATTTTTACTATATGGTATTGTAAGTATTATTCTCAATGGTTTGATGCTATTTGTATTATAGGGTATTGTACTAAGTATGATTCCCAATGGCGTGACGCTATTTGTATTATATGGTATTGTAAGTATCATTTCGGGGCTTATTGAAAATATCTTGAAAAGTGACTCGTAAACATGGAATCCCAAGAACCGGAGGTCCGTTTCAGTTGGTACTTGGCACAGTGTTGCTCTATGGGCTAGTGAAGAAGCCTATTATTTTTGATGGATATGGGCACGTGTATATTTATAATTAGTGGTCGGGCTTATTGCGAAAATCTTGAAAAAGTGGCTCATAAACACAGGATCTCAAGATCCATAAGTTTGTTTCGGTTGGCACTTGGTACAATGATGCTCTATGGACTAGCGAAGAAGCCTATATTTTTGGTGGATATTGCACACATATTAATTGGTGGGCGTGACTTATTGCGCAAATCTTGAAAAGTGGCTCATAAACACAGGATCTCAAGATCCATAAGTTTGTTTCGGTTGGTACTTGATACAATGATGCTCATTGGGCTAGTAAAGTTGTCCATTATTTCCGGCTGATATCGCACACATATTAATTAATGGGCGGGGCTCATTAACAAAATTCTTGAAAAGTGGCCCATACACACAGAATCTGAAGAACCATATGTTCGTTTCAGTTCATACTTTGCACAATGGTGCTCTATAGAATAAGTCTGTTGTTTTCGCCGGATATCTCGTGCATTAATTAGTGGGCGGGGCTTATTGTGAAAATCTTGTAAAGTGGTTCGTAAACACAAAATCTCAAGAACCGTCAGTCCGTTTCAGTTGGTTCTTGGCAAAATGATGCTCTGTGGACTAGTTAAGAAGCCTATTGTTTTATGCAGTGATACCACGCATATTGATTATTGGGCATGGCTTATTGCGAAAATCTTGAAAACTGGCTCGTAAAAACGGAATCTCAAGAACCATATACATGTTCATTTCAGTTGGAACTTGGCACATTTAAGAAGCGTATTATTTTGGAGAGCTATCCCGCACATATTATTTCAATTTCCAAATTTTATTTCAACATTAGAAAAGTCATACATTTACATGGAGAAGTGAAAATAATTGTGTAATAAAAAGTAATATATATGTGAAGTTGTGGGGATAGCAAGGAAGCTACCTACATATAGCTTGTATATGGTCCCCTGTAAAAGAAATTAACATTGGATTTATTGATAAATTAATAATAATAGGAGGAAACAGAAAATTAGTCCGTTGTTTTGAATATCTTAAAAATGGCTCATTAACAGAATCTCAAGAACTGTTAGTCCGCTTTAGTTTGTACTTGGTACGATGCTGCTTTATGATCTAGTGAAGGGGTCACTACATCTCAAATCACCGAACCTCCCACCCCAAAAAAATCACTTTGATACCTATGCCTCAGATGTTGATGCAATTTGGTGACCGTGTTTGTTGTATGGAGAAATAGAAATAGCTTGTTATTCTAGTCTGGCCATCTTTTCGTAAAGAGTAGGGAGTTATCCCGGATGATCATTCCTTTTATTTGTTTGTATCGTTAAAACCATGAATGCATGGGACTTGAATGTAATTAACCTATCTGGCACTAATAGAGGTTCTGCAAGTTCCATCATTTCATTGAATTTAGCAGTATTATAATATTAAAATGCCCTTGGTATAGGCGTATAAACTATTGCTGATTGGCTGATTAACCGACGATGATTGGCTGTTGCTCAAAAAAACATGCTGATTCAAACCGTTGATACATTATCTCTCTCTCTCGCATGCAGGAAGTGTCCAATTAACACCTGCGGTTCACAGGTTGACCGGACCGGACTGAAGTTGGCAATGGTGCGGTTCACAGGGGACTGAAGTTGGCAATGCTAATTGATAGTGTCCTATCTGTATTCAGCTATATTGCTGTGTAGTTGATGTTTAGCATTACATGCCTAAATGCTGTTTGCACAACAACCATTGACTCTTTGTGCAGTCACTTTATACTGTGAGGTACATGTATGCAGTAGCCTACTTGTTGCAAACATGTGGATAGAAACACAGATCACATAACAACTATTAACAAGTTTTGATAAGATCTTGGCACACTCTCGTCAACGTGTGAATTGCTTTTGGCGGAAATGTTTGGCTTTGGTTGATTTTGATCACAACTTAAATAAGTTAGCATTACCACTGGATATTTTGATCAACTTATATAAGTTAGCATTACCACTGGATATTTTGATGAGCTTATATAGGTTAGCATTACAACTGGATATTTTCATCAGCTTAAATCAGTTAGCATTAGAACTGGATATTTTGATCAGACTGGATATTTTGATCAACTTATATAAGTTAGCATTACCCCTGGATATTTTGATCAACTTAAATCAGTTAGCATTATAACTGGATATTTTGAACAACTTATATAAGAATTAGCGTTACCACTGGATATTTTGATCAACTTAAATCAGTTAGCATTATAACTGGATATTTTGAACAACTTATATAAGTTAGCATTACAACTGGATATTTTGATCAGCTTTTATAAGTTAGCATTACAACTGGATATTTTGATCAACTTATATTTGAAGTTAGCATTACAACTGGATATTTTGATCAGCTTATATAAGTTAGCATTACAACTGGATATTTTGATCAACTTAAATAAGTTAGCATTACCACTGGATATTTTGATGAGCTTATATAAGTTAGCATTACGACTGGATATTTTGATCAGCTTATATAAGTTAGCATTATAACTGGATATTTTGTGTAGGAACATTTGAGTAATACTGCCACAAAGGAGTTAAATATTTTGAGTATCCGAAGGAACAAGTATCATTTTCTACATAGCTTTATTTGCGCAGTATATTTCTACTAATACACCCCTGCCCCTGGATGATTATAAAGAGGAACATAGAGTATATTAATGTGTAACTTAAAACAGATTTAATTTGCTTACGTTTACAAAGCCATACGTGAAGGATATTAGGGGACAGCCTTTTCATATGAAACTGATATTCAATAAGTATCCAGGGTTAATTATCTCTTCTTTATTTGAATAAAAGCAGGAGATCCACAATTCTGATTGGTGCAAGGAAAAAAATCTGGATCACTGGCGGTATCAGTTGGAAGCATGAACTATTCTCTTCACGATGGCATCTTATATATCAATGTGGAGCGTAAGTTAAATGTCATTTCTATTTTATTAGTATAGTTATGACATCTGATATATCAATGTGGAGCATAAGTTACAAAAATGTTATTACAAAATTTATGTGAAGGTTGATTCATATTGTTAGGACAATTATACTTAACCCAAACTGCATTGAGTAATTTTTAGGCTTAGGTTTTTTAGGTGTGTAAAGATGTTTGGTTGAATGCACTGTAATTCTGTAATATCAAATTTGACTACTTTGCAATATGTAAGTTAAGCTTATTAATTTATGTATTCATTTCATTTAATTTATTAGGTATTATATTATCTTTTTCTGCATTATTATTTGTATTGTATTGTAGATTGTTTCTGCATGGTATGTACATACAAAAGCACATTAATTCATAGGTTCATTCTGAAAATTTTAATAAATATCCCTCTTGATTGGTGAGAATGATATTCGAACATGGCTGCCAAATCTTGTACCCTTTATTGTCGCAATATACTGTACTTGTTCCAAATAGACTGACAATATACCGCTCGACAGTTCGATGATGCACGGACGAGGCATGGTAGCTAGCTATGATGTGGTGTACCGGTACTATGCGACTGAGGTACATTACATAGCTGTGATGCGCTGTACTGGTAGCTAGCTGTGATGCGCTGTACTGGTAGCTAGCTGTGATGCTCTGTACTGGTAGCTAGCTGTGATGCGCTGTACTAGTAGCTAGCTATGATGCTATGTACTGGTAGCTAGCTGTGATGCGCTGTACCAGTAGCTAGCTGTGATACGCTGTACTGGTAGCTAGCTATGATGCGCTGTACTGGTAGCTAGCTGTGATGCTCTGTACTAGTAGCTAGCTATGATGCTATGTACTGGTAGCTAGCTGTGATGCGCTGTACTAGTAGCTAGCTATGATGCTATGTACTGGTAGCTAGCTGTGATACGCTGTACTAGTAGCTAGCTGTGATATGCTGTACTGGTAGCTAGCTGTGATGCGCTGTACTAGTAGCTAGCTGTGATATGCTGTACCGGTAGCTGGCTGTGATGCACTGTACTGGTAGCTAGCTATGATGTGCTGTACTGGTAGCTAGCTGTGATGCTATGTACTGGTAGCTATAGCTGTGATGCACTGTACCAGTAGCTAGCTGTGATGCGCCGTACTGGTAGCTAGCTGTGGTGGGCTGTACTAGTAGCTAGCTATGATGCGCTGTACCGGTAGGTCTAAAAATACAGTCCCAATTAAATAACCATTATCGATTGCTTTCATCCAACCATCGATAACTTTTATAAGGGCAGTTTCACATGAGTTATTTTGCCTGAATCCCGACTGTGTGCTACGTAGAAGACTTTACTTGTTCAAAAAGTATATAAACAAAGTGTGGACATGCTTCTTTAATATCTTAGTAGGTAGGTAAAACAGATATAGGTCGATAGTTTGAGACATCACGATTTGACCCACTTTTATAGATTGGAATTACTTTGGCATGTTTCCAATGTGATGGAAATACACCACTACTAATGCTTGTGTTTAAAACATGAGTTACACTATCGACAAGTTCTTTAGCGTTATCTGTGAAAATACGGATACTAATTTCATCTATAGGCCAGTAGCTTTGTTGCCATCCATTTCTTATAAATATTATGTACAGAGTCTTTGGTTATTTCTGGTATTTTGAAGGTTACTCCATCTGGTAACTTTGTAGATAAAAATTGTTTTAATTTTACCAGACTACAATTGTCCACCGTATGATCACCTTTTACATACCTAGCAGCCACCGACTTGAAAAATGTTTTTTTTTGTAATATTTTTTGGGGAAATATTTGGAATCAACTACCATGACTTTTGTACTATCATCACAGTCAACCTGTGTAATGACCACGTCTACAGTCGGCCGTGGTGGACATAATTGTTCAGTTAATGTTGATATTAAATCGAATTAGTAACTATAATTCGGATTTAATGCAATTGTATCCACCACGACCAACCGTTCCGTACATATTGACATATATAGAGATCGGAGTCTTTGAAGGCCGTTAGCTTCTTACTATGTCATCATTCAAGGTAAATACTCCAGTAACCCAGTGACACAAAGCAGAGCAGAATAACGCTACCTATATGGTCCACCGTTGGAAAACACATAGTGCTGACCATTACAGTGTCACGTGGGACGATCATGATGCCAGTACTATTTTGATCACATTGTAGACACATACTGTTTTTCATGGTGCTATCATGCAAAATTGACTTCAAATGTAGTATGAATTAGAGGAAAGACATATGTATCATCGTTGACCTTCATAACACGTGTGTTCGTTTGGTAATATAAAGATCCCTGGGTCGATCCCCATCCTGGTAGTTTCAGGTCCCTGGATCGCTCCCCATCCGGGTAGTTTCAGGTCCCTGGATCGATATCCATCCGGATAGTTTCAGGTCCCTGGATCGATCCCCATCCTGGTAGTTTGAGGTCCATAGATCGATCCCCATCCGTGTAGTTTCAGGTCCCTGGGTCGAACCCCATCCAGATAGTTTCAGGTCCCTGGATCGATCTCCATCCGGATAGTTCAGGTCCCTGGATCGATCCCATCAGGGTAGTTTCAGGTCCCTGGATCGATCCCCATCCGGGTATTTTCAAGTTTCTTGAACAAGTTGTGAATTACGCCTAAT
Source organism: Scotoplanes globosa (assembly GCA_027575025.1). NCBI lineage: Eukaryota > Metazoa > Echinodermata > Holothuroidea > Elasipodida > Elpidiidae > Scotoplanes > Scotoplanes globosa. The sequence goes on from JAODAI010505485.1 coordinate 7,797, forward strand.
GGATATTTGTGGTTCATAATGAATTCAACCTTTAGCAAAAAAATCAAAGACCTGTGTGTATTATCGTCCGTTAAATGGCGGTCGTGGGAGCAGAAAGTTGGGAATTGAGAGTTGGTGATATGACTCTCACTGGGGTCAAACCTGTTTTATATATGTGGTCGCTTGTCTATTATTAATTACGGAGAGGCTTTGTTCTTTAATTAGTTTGGAGGAGATTATCAGTCCATCTGTGTTCCGTACTCTTGCTATTTGTATTTAAAATATCAGCAAAAATATGGTTATATTTGTGCTTTTATGTGATATTGTGTCATTCACATTTTTTATTAGGCCGTAGAAAATTATATTGTCAGGTATAACGTTAGACTTATGTTAGGCTATTTGTGAGTTAGGCTACTGTACAGCTAGGCTCAAATCAGATTTCCGCCCGAATCAAAATAAGTTATTACGTCATGATAGACAATACTTTGCAAGTGGTATAGTGCTCATTTAGCAATACAAAGGTCCAGTAATCGATCCTTCTCATGGTCGGTTCAGGCTCCTTGCAAAACAATTGTTAATTACGATGGATTATTGTAGTTCATAATTAAAAATCCTCACCTCTCCTCCAGCCTTTTGGAAAATGGCCAAGACTGATGTGTATTCTCATCCGTCAGATGGGGACGTTAAATGACTATCGTACGTGGGAGTATGATTCGGGATCCCTTAGGGTTTGAGAGTTGGTGATGTGACTCTCACTGGGGTCATGCATGCTTTGTAACACATGGTTGCTTGTATAAAGAGCAGGGCGATAGTCCAGTGATCATATACGATCATCACGGTATAGGTTTAATTTATAAGCCGCATGTTTGGCTTCCCAGTAACACTATGCTAAACTAAACTTAACACGTATTATTAATAACGGGCAAATGTTAACATATCTAGCTGATAAGCGATTACTGTTACACATGTAATATATGGTCGTCAATATTAATGATTACAACATCAAAATATGGTATTCGATGAATGATCTTATAGCTAGTATCAATCAATATCGTGTGGGTCGAATTACATTTCTTTTCGCTAACAGTCATAGAAGTTAATCACAAAAGTGGCAACACTTTTTAAGGAACATTGCCTATTACTTAAATATATAACGTTATACAAAAACCTATTCGGTTACGAATATAAAATGTTTCAATGGTTGCAATACCGTGTAATCCGATACGTTCAAGATCCGTACACACTGAACTTCAAACAGCTGTTTCTCTTGTTAACTGTAGTATACACGACCACCGATCCACACCAGTACATTGTGACCCAACATGATAATCGTGTGTGATTTGTTTATCATCACCAATATCAGCTATGGTTCCCGAATCCTCTAACCTGTGAACGTCCCTGCTTCTACCCCTGTTTCCGAAAATTAATAAAAAGGCTGTCACCATGATCAAGCTGCATCCAATTGCACTGAACAAGTCGGGATAAATATGAAATATAATATACTCCAGAAAGTGGGCTATTGGGATGGAACTTAATAAAACGATGCACACACGAAATGTCTTAACTTTCTTTAGAGCATAAATAATACAAGTTTGGGAACATAGTATGAGTGGTCCGAACCCCAATAAGAGGAGGCGCTCGGGTAGGCATGGAGGGTAGAACCATTGTCCAAATAATGTTGTTAGTAATCCATCGATAATTACCGAGATTATAGCGAAATAAATTATAACTATGAAACTGTGAACCTTCAAATTACCTAACTTTCGTAAAATAACAGTTGCCAAGGCGTTGTTGGTAGCTTCACCAAGAGCTAATAAAACGCCAAGAGTCCTATGTTCAGTTTCGGAGTGTGCTGCGTCAAAACCAAACAAAAACGCTGGTTGTGCAATCATTAGCACCCCGCCAAACGAAATTACAGATAATACAATTTCCTTAAGTGTCATCCGCTCTTTCAGGAAAATCCACGCAAATATCCCAGCGAATATTGGCATGGTATTACTAATGGCATTGACATTGGCGACGCTAATGTAGTTCAACGCGAACGTACGACATATTACATCGGCACAATTCAGTAAGCCCCGTAACGAGAGAAGCTTCCACAAGGATACGGACTCCAAAATACTTCCTTTCTGAACAACAAAACATGGTACCACAAAAGATAGGAACATCAATTGTCTACAAAATGCAATTTGTATTGGCGGCATATAATTCGTTAACACTTTCGTTGAGATATCGGCCAAAGACCACGAGATTGCCACTGGAAATGCCGATATTAATCCACTCCATCGTTGAATTGTGGATATCCAATACAGTGACGTCATGTTTGATTATGAGGTTAACTTATTGTGTGGTATTGACGTCCTTGTAAAAACTTGCAATATTAAATGTCTGGTAATGTGTTTCAAATGTAGGCTGACATAATGTCACAACAATATGAATTTACTATTTTCATATATCTGGATTAGTTAACCCAATAATGGATGAGATACCTCCAGATTACAGGTAATATAATAGGCGCCCAAACTGGATGCCATTTAACGGGCTATTCACCAATCATGCATATAGTTCCAGCTGTCGAGTCTACTCAGTAGCGATCAGTGTGATAATTGGACCCAGGATGTTGCGAAACTGTTTTTCATCGCATCTCATTTCTATGATAAAATAAATTAAAATATTATTAAATATCATATATGTAAATGCAACCAATGCATATTTCCACATGTGTCCTGTCGATTCGTACCTATGTATATGTAAAGTATATATATATATTATACACATGATTATAATATATATATATATATGTGGCTAGTATGTAGTTAATTGATGTATATGTTATATATATATATATTATATCAGTGACGTGTACATGCATTTTTTATAGGGGGGGGGGGCGCACACGTTGATATTTTTTGTATATTTCACCATTCCGGGGAGGGTCTAAGGGGAGGGAGGAGATTTTTTAATTGCGTTTGGGCTTATATGCGAAATGGTATGTTGTTTGCATTTCCTTTCGCTTCCTATATTTGGCAAGGCAATTACCATTGAGTGGACAATTGTTATTGGCTCGGCAATGACCCGTCTTACTAGGTTGATTTGTCTTTGTTAGGATTTTGTTGTGGTGGTTTTTGATGATGTTCGATAAATTATTTGTGCAACTGTAGCTGATCTTCACATTGTTTTTGTAGAATATATTACGGTATTTATGTGTGGCTGGAAAGTCTTTCCGTATTAACTGTGAAAAACGTTTCCCATCGTTCGTTTCAACATTCTGATTGTACGGGGTGGGGTGGTTGAACCAGAGTGCATTACGTATTCTGTTTCGTTTGACGGGTGTGTGTTTTGGCCTGTATGAAAGTGTTTCAACGTATCCACTTGCTTTTTAAAGTATCATTGTAAATTGGTGATGCATTGTTAAAGTTATCTTGAATTGAGGACAATTCCGGAATGCGTTTGTTTATGGAGTGAGGAATTTATTTTATGATGGATGGTGGGTGATTTAAATATATGTTGATAACAAGAGCCAGATGGCTAAATGGTTCCTTGATTAATGGGAAGATCAACACTTCAATATAAGTGTACTACCATCTGTTGTGTTTGACGCCCCGTATAGCTCGAAAACCGGATGTCCAATTTCAGGAAAAACATGACAACATCACTCCTCATACAAATTTCTATCACATGTCATCAAATATACAAATTACATTATTTTGTTTGTAACTCCTAAACTGTAATTTCAACACATTTATTACATTTCAACGTTACCTTTAAACGTTTGACCTTCTGACTTGATGAAATCATTATATCAACATACGGTTTCCTCAAAACAAGAACACCAATGGTGCAGTAGCTTATGCCTTTAGTGAATCGGTGGTTTTAGTGTTTGACCTCAAACCGACCTTTGACCTCCACCCAAACTAACACATGTCTTGTATGCATTGGGGTCAACCTTTATACCAAGTTTGAACAATATCGTACATAACTTTTGGAGAAAACGTATTTACAAACCATTTGTCATGCTATTTCTGTACTTTAGTTGTAAGGACCATACGTCACAATAGTCTTGATAAAGACGTTTGTAAAATTTGGCGTCCTAGGTTTGAAAATTTCAAACGTCAATATATTGAGAACGGAATGTCCGATTTGACTCTAGTTTGAAGCATTTTGTAGATAATGTTCTGCTCTATGATATATAACATTATCTACAAACTATATAATCATATTTAAGCCGGTTCCATGTGGCTGAGAGAAGCTGCTAGAGTGATATGGCAACGTTTTCAATGAGCGGAAATTGTAATATTGATGGTTTAAAAGGTGGTTATTATTTATTGTATATATATCCAATTAAATTAAATTCTGCACTGGGTCGTTAAAGTCAGTTTAATTGCTAATGGTCAAAATGATGTCATGCGGCAAAAAACTGTATAGTTAGGTCCTGTCGATTGTTATTCACACACTTGAAATACTTTATGAGGGGTGTATAATGGTATATACAATGACAATATATCATGTATTTGCAGTACCCGTGATACAAACAACAATATTCAGCAATATACATAGGGTATTGACGCCACCTGTATTTTCGTTGTTATGCTGAAAAGTTTCTAAAAATAAGTTGTGCATTTTAAGTGGGCTATTATTGCCAATCCGTCATTGTTTATTGCCCGTGCTAAAAACCGGTATAAATATAATTGTGACTTATAAATACATGTTACTGATGTTTGCGTTTGTCCTGTAGATGGTCTTGGGTATTGGAATATATTTTAGGCGGAGAAGGAGCGGGCCAATATTTTGTGTTGATCAATTCTGAACTTAACTATTACTACATGTGCGTGCCACACCTGTACTCCAGATGTATGATAAATGTAAACCAGGCTCCGTCTATATTAAGGCATAACTCGTTGTTTAATAACGGTCAATATACGTTAGATAGATATAAAAGGTGGTATATAATCCTTTGCCATATTTCAAACCATAATATTCTATAACAAGACGATCGCACTGATGCAATATCAATCACCTGACTACAATATTTATTAGTAAGTGTGTGTACTATATTATTGACCTATCGTTGTAATTATTGTTTGGATTGATATTACTGGACACTTAATATAGACTTGGTAAATTGCCAATCCAAAGCTATATGAATGTAATAAATGAAGCTTTTCTGTCAAATATCAACTCAAGTAACAGTTACATTTCAGGAGTGCCTTACTGGCAAGTTCAAGCTAATTTATTACAATATATACATCATGACAATACCATGTTATCGGTCATTAAACGATTTGCAATGAACATAATTATGTTGTATATATTAGAACAACTACAACGTTTATATCAAGTGTTGCTATGTAGTATCCAATAACAAATTAAAATATAGAAGTTGTAAGAAATATTAACCCTAACTAACCCCCCCCCCGGGGGGGATAATTCCCCCCTCGACATTTTTAACGCAAGAATCAAAATATATGAGAATCTGAAAAAATCCTTCTAATAAAAGGACTTTTTTCCTCTCAGTGTTGCGCACATTTTGAGACCATAGCCGTTCGAATC
>JAODAI010505596.1:0-13323 GCA_027575025.1 Scotoplanes globosa
AAGTCTTCGGTATGACCCGACCTCCAAGGGTCTCGAACCCTCACGGGCACGAAACCACTATCTTGGTCTCCCGGCTTACAAGCGGATGCTCTAACCAATTGCGCCACGATATTTGACCATTCTTAAAGGTAATTTTTTCTTGAGAAAAAACTTTGGGCCATGGATCTGTATTTTCAATTCAATAAACATTATAATCAGCCAACCGAAAAGCGACAAGACTTACTCATTTGCATGAAGTTGGACCGGGCAAACAGGAAGTCGGTATTGTCCCACTTGTCCGCGACCTCGCGACCTTCCCTAAGCAGTTCACTCTGCGAGTTGTAGCCCTGATCGGCCACGATCAGTGTGGGAATGCCGGCTACCCGACCACGAAACGTTCTGTGGAGAAGGACAGACAAAACGTGAACACTAGAACACAGAATACAAACAAAAACAGCAAGGAATTCACACAAACTTAGTTGTGTTGGAATTTGTTTAAATTGGGTAGTCCTTTGTACTTTTGGTTGTCCTTCATGAGCAGAAATATTCAAATTAACAACTAGACAATCATACCAGACTGGCAACACTTAAGAATATGCACAAGTACTACAAAACATGAAAGACAAGTAAACCACGCAGAAATATACTTTTTTTTATTTTAAAAGTTACTTTCTCAAATAAATATTCCTGCATATTTGGTAGTCCGAAGGACAACCTAATTTTTCTTTTTGCAAAGTTTGGGTAGTCTAGCTATCAGAATTCTGGTAGTCTCGGGTAACGGGAATACCCTTAAAATTACACACTGGTTTATATGGCAATGTGGTAAGGCAGTAATCTCTGCGCAGGAGATATAGATTGTGTATCCGTCCATAGATGCCGATTTAAAATTTATTTTCAAATAAAAGTGAGTTGTATGAGAACGCCCTAGAAATATGAAGGCTTCTGGTGGTTGGTTTGTTGTCTTAGAAAGTAAAATCGGCCATCTTGTTAAGGTAACGTATGCCTGTTTCACATATTAATTTCTCAAATAATTTGTGGGGTCCGTTATACTTCCCCCATTTTTTACAGATAATCAAAGTCGAAAAATGTAAATTTGTGAACACAAAGTTAACGTTAAATTGCGTAAAAAGTTGCACCAGATCGCATCTACGGACACTCTGCCTTAAAAAAATATGTACGCTCCGTGCCAACCGCGGTGGTACTCCGCTTAGATGGTGGAGTACATAGATCACTGGACTCGACAAATTACTGAATTTCTGCATAAATTCCTGGATCCGCGCCTGCTAAGTTTGTATTTCATCTTGGGACCCGATTAATAATCTTAATCTTGAGTTGATAATGTCTTAACGGCACATCAGCATTGAGAACATATCATCAGTAAGGCCTCATAGGTCAATTATATTCATGTGTCATTAAGTGTTTTTTCGCAACATTCATATAAAAGGAATGGTAGGGTACCACATGATGTAGGCGTGGTGCATCTTATTACTATAATCGGCCTGGATAGCTTGTTTAATTTAACAAAATAAGTGACCACCGAAGTGGGATAAGCAAATGCATTTAAATTACAACTTCACGTCGGGTGGTCATCCAATTTATAAATTTGAAGTCAAATTTGGATTTCTTAATTTGAGAAAGTCGTTCGTTCGTTGGTGATTGTTGATTGAGCGTAACAGTTCTTTTCTTACCTTCTGGTGTAATAGCGCCGTCCAGTGACACAACCTCCAGTGATCCCGATTCCCACGCGTACGTGGAACCACTGTTCTGTCTCCCGGCTTACATAATAGAGGGAGAACAGGTTTCCTTGTAACCCAGAGTTCCGGATCACTGACGCACAGGAACCAGGGATAACGCTTGAAAAAATACCCAAGGTATGGGGGGGGGGGGCTATCGACCGGACAGGTGACCAATCCTTTGCTATAAAACATGGTGCAAGCGCATATTAAGCTATTATGGTAACTTGGTATAAACAATAGGATGAATGGCTTAAACAGTACTTATGAGTAATCTTGCAAAAATACCGTGTTAGAGCTAATTATCGAAAATCACACAATTAAAATTCGGGGCTCTTGGGTGAACCTTGGAAATTGAACCAGACTCTTGGATATTGAACTGTGACATTTTTTCCCCAGAGTCATGCGACTCTTAGCTTTTACCTCCTAAATTGAATCAAAGTATCACATAACTTGACACTCGGGTAAATTATTCCAAGTTCACTTACTTCATGATGTTCATGAAATAAAAAAAAATCCAAAAAAATCTGAAAAAATATACTTTTTGGGGGGCAGGGGGGTAAGATGCTATCCCCCTAATTGCCAGGAAACCCTGCTAGGGATTGAGAGTTCACTTACTTCATGATATTGAGCGATGCCTTGCGTCCCGTGGAGTAGCACAGGATGTAGGCGTGGTGCAGCTTCCTGCAGTTGGTCTGCGCCTGGTGGTACGACACGACCTCGATCTCCAGTCGCTGCGGACGCCCCCCCACCGTCGTCTCCATGGTGACGCAAAACTCGGTGCTGGACACCATCCGGCAGCCGGGCTCCTTCAGCAGGTAGGTGAGCGTGGCGTCGGGGCCAAACGAATCGCCGCACATCATCACCACGGCGACCCTGCGAAGCAAAATGGCGTGGCGAGAATTGATCGATCGTGAGACGAATACGGGTCAAATTGACTTCTCGAATGGTATCGATGTGTCAGGTAGAGGTGATGTATGTATGTATCATTGTATGTATGTATGTATGTATGCAGAACTCTAAATAACCGTGCCCTCGATTTTGGCCTTGATGCCCTTCAAAATAATTCTACAACAACGGCAAAATATTCCAATTAGTTACAGGTGGAAATACGCACATGTGTGTTAACGTGCAAGAACGTATCCTAATGCATATTACGCGTAATAAGGATCTCTCTAAAATATTACATTCCCAACATGTTACTTTGAAACGTAATTAAAAGTGAATATAAACATGTTATATATCAAATGAAAGATAATTGTATGTAATAGTTTAATATAAAAATATATCACTATATTAATTTGGACACTTCACTATGTCACAGCAGCGTGATAGCCCAGTGGATAGGGCGTGAGGTCCCGGGTCGATTTCCAGCTCCGCTGCTGGTTATCTTGGCACGTGGTCTTGAGTAAGACACTCTAATCCGACTGCTCTCCGTCACCCAGAGGTATTTGGGAACATGTGTAAACATGCGACAAGGAGGCCTGGCAAGTCACCAATCTGTGATTCATCACAGATCTGCTCACAGTAATATATATGATTACCGACCATAGCGAAAGCAGAGTGTCAATCTGTTTGTTTGTTGTCACATATGAACTGTACATAGATAAGCTAACTGCATTGGCCATGGATGTTCAATAATGAGAAGCTAAGCAGAACTTATTATAATTATAATAATAATTATGTTACATAGGATACAATCTTCGTCAAAATTAATGGGACACTTATCATTATTTGATAGGTACCTAAAAACATATTTTTGAATGTATCTACGTCAATTTAAGCAATCTACATCAATCCACCTGATTTTTTCACCATTTTGGAAACCTGTGTTTCTTATGTAGTAAAATCTTTTTTTTGGGGAAATCACGTTAATTAGGGTGCTATGTGTTATTCTGATCAATGTAATGTGCAAATAAGCTATTTTTGCACATAATATATGTAAAGTCATGTGACACCATTTGGGATATAACATAATATTATTAAAAAAAATATATTGATTTGATCATGTATATTTTCTTAATATTTTAACATGTGTTTTTCTGCCCACCTTCAATGTTGGTAATGTGACCCATACAGAACACACGTAATCCAACATTGAGTAGGGGAGCGGGGTTTGTCCCACATAATTTTGACGATGATTGTAGCTATTCATGCAGCTATCAACTGCATTACCGATTTTCAATCCGAGTTTGAATTGAATTGACTCGGGGCTCCGGCTACATTCTCAATATGTAGCTAGTGCGTCATGCTGCTAGCCTATATATGCTTCTTTACTTTTTGAGCGTGATATTTCTTTGGCATTATATTAGTTTTGCCGCTAAACACGGATCCGATATATGCCGGTGGCTGCAGACAACCCAACCCAATACCATTAACACATAAATGGCGAGCAAGCTAGCTTTTGTTTCTTGACAAAATGGTATTAAAGCTACCTAATTTTGTTACTCCGCGATTGATGTCTTTTTAACCCAAAATTAAAGTTGTTCATCCGTGTCAATTCTGATTGTCTTCCTGCCTCGGTTTTGCTTCTATAAAAGCTGCAGCGTAATCGTATCCCCTTCCCCCGGCCATCAAAGGTGCATAGCGCCCTCTATTTATCGAGCACATTGGTGTGTGTGTGTGTGTGTCTGCGTGAGTTAATGAGTCCTAGCTAGCTGCTCTGTTGTCTGGTGGTCTGAAGTTTAGGCGAGTTTGCCCCACCACTTTAATCAGGATTATCAACACCTCTAGCGCTACACCGCTGCATGCATTCCCAGACGATATACGTTAATAGCGCCCTCCATTTATTTCATGACCACATAGCTGTATACACGAGTGTCTGTTGTGACAGTTAAGATTCCTCTGTCGTCAGGTGATTTATGTCTCTGAGACGAATTTGTCTCATCAAGAAACATTTATCATGATTAGCATAGTCTCTCTGTAGCGCTACAGCTAGCCGCACACATTCCCCGACGGAGGATATGTGTATTAATACCGCCCTCTATTCATGACTACAAGGATGTGAGTGTCTGTTCTGACAGTTAATGAGTCCGGCTCTATCGTCTGGTTATTGATGTTTTAGATGAATTCGCCTAATGAAACATTTATCAAGATAATACCATTGTCTCTCAGTAACGCTATGCAAAGCTGAACGCGTTCTCCGATAGAGGTACCCTAGGCTTTATTTCACCCTTTCAATCCTCGACTAGGAAAAAATTCTGAGGACGGCGCTATTAAACCGGAAGGTTAGAAATGAGCCGTTAAACACAACCAACAATAACAAAGTCTACCTATATTCTGTAGTGTACGTGCTGATCGAGCGCCACCTATTTTCACCAAAACATCTGTTGCCTCTTCTCGCAATGTTATGCCTAAGTTGAACATTGTAACGTTAACGTTGTAACATTGTAACTTTCAATGTAAACCGTTGTGAATTCTGTACAGGTAGATCTCTAGATGGAAAATGTTATGATAAATCGTTCTCAACCGGTTTGAAGCTCACAGGGGGGTGAACTGAACACACAAATTTGGACAACGTAAGGGATGTACGCTCGTCGTATAGAATAATGGCGTCCTGGGGCAGTTTTGTCAAGTCGCATGTATGCAACGATGGCATTGCAAAGTTAATGAGCATATTATGATGTTTACCTCGCTGTTAGTAGATGACTAAATTTTCCCCTTTTACCAACTTGCATGGCTCAATGGTTACAGCATGATCAACAATCCAGTGATCCTCGACTGTGAAAAGTCAGAGGATGGCTGTTAAACCGAAAGGTTGGTAGTGAGCCGTAAAGCATAATCAACGTTCATCAACTATTTATAATCATCGTCGCTCTATAATGCTACACAGCCACACATGTTGCCCCGACGGATACTGGCGTGTTTGATATGACATTTAATTAATCCTCTGTCTCGTAAGTCCATCGGATGAGTACGTAAAATGGCGGTCCTGGGGCAGGATCTCGCTGACTCCTGCCTCGTAAGTCTGGTCGTCTTTTCGCAAAGAGTAGGGAGTTATCCCGGGTGGTCGTTCCTTTTCTATGTTTGTCTCGTTTGTGTCGTATATCTGTTTGTATCGTTTAAATTATTTCCTGAATGGGATATGAATATTTTACCTATCTGGCACTTATATAACCTTAGCTGTTGATGTGCCGTGCCGTTAAGCAACTATTTCTCTCTCTCTCTCTGTTCAGTGATGGATGTCTTTGAGACAAATTTGTCTCATCAAACATTTATTGGGATTATCATCATCTCTCTGTGGCGCTACACTGAGACACACGTTCCCCGATGAAGGTAATATATACATTAATAGCGCCCTCTATTCATGAGCACGTAGGTGTTTGTGTTTGTTGTGACAGCTAACGAGTCCTCTGTCTATCGTTCGATGATGGATGTCTTTGCGACAAATTTGCCTCATTAAACATTTATCTCTCTGTAGCGCTACACTGACTCACATGTTCCCCGATGAAGGTACTATATAGCGTATAATTCAATACTGGAGAGATTTTTACAAAAATTGAAATCACCATAACAAAAGATTCAACAATTGCAATGGTTCTGTAGAAGATATTTAATGGTTAACACACCATATAGGTGCATTTTCTTCAAAAGGAAATATTTTTGGGGCATTTTAAAATTTTACCCCATTGACAATGCACTACAGAAAAGTCAACGTACGTGATGCAAAGAGTCCAACAAAAAATTATATATACTACCAATATTTTAACGCTACAAGGTTTTGGCATGTACTCTATATCCATTTTAAGGACAACCAAATCCTATCATGAATTTGGAAATTCCGTAATTACGCACACTGAATTGTAACATACATATCGGCTTAAAAGTGTTGTCAATAGTCTTGTTACGAGCCATTACACGATAGTCTAGCGTCGTTGCCAGGGTTTCACGACACATTCAATTGTACCTTTATGTATTGATTGATTGATTGGGCTTATTAGTGCATTCATTAGTCATCATAGTTATTGATTGGGCTTATTAGTGCATGATTGATCATCATAATTATTTTCCTCACTGACAATCAATAGATTGTTGACCACACACCAAAATAAGTTGCATGAAATACTGGATTCTTCAACAGGAACCAGGCCACAGGCTATTAGTTTTTAGTGACCGAGGACTAAATATCCGATGGCCCTGTTTATGGTACGGGCAGGTCCAGTGACCATAATCCCAGCAGGGGTTGAAATGGATCAAAAAGTAGTGGAGACCAATAATATTGATATAAATAGTAATAATAATTAATAATGATCGGCCTGGAAGGCTCAATTTATTTTACGATGGTAAACCGCTACTGGACAACCACTGAAGTGAGGGAATTCTATAGACAGGCAAACCGTTCTTCACGTCGTTATAATTACTACGGCGACCGCACGGTCTGTAAAACATAGAATATGCCGCAAGTCAACCGTGCGGCGATCGTACGCCGACGCAGATTACCGGCGGCCGCCCAGGGCCGCAGGTTTCCCTCGAGTTTGGATTTCTGCGGTCGCCGTGCGGTTGCGGTAGAGCAATGCGACTAAGGCATAACGCGCCTACTGAAGTGGTGGAAGTCTAAAATCGGCCTTCACATTGGGGTGGTCATCCAGTTAATAAACTTGCCGCCGTCAAATTTGGACTATTTTATGTTTGGAGAAATATGTTCGCATGGTAAAACTATTAAATTGCTCTTGGATAAAAAATAACACTACTAGGCCGGACCCGGGATTCAAAGTCTGCTTCTAAAGGCACCACCCTAGATGTATCTGGAACGTGCTGGTAAATAATAAATATTGATAACTGTAAATAACTTGAAAATACGGACTGACCTTTCTCTGTCCAGAGTTCTAATTTGCTCCGTCAGCGCATTCTCTAGTTCGTGACTTCCCTCTGACGTGACCTCACTGCGGTTATCTGTCTGCGTGTTATCTGTCGGCGTGTTATCTGTCTGCGTGTTATCGGTCTGCGTGTTATCGGTCTGCGGGATGCTCTCTTCCTCCGCCGCCGCTTTGAGCGCCCTCATCTTGTTGGCCTGCGGGAGAACGGTCAAATCAGAGACACGGTGACTGAAACAGCTGCCCATGTTGGAACGATTGGTTTCGCGCAACAGTCGTAAACAGGCTAGATATATGTAAGTAGCTTGTAATTAAAAGATATATTGTCAGATGTTTGTCCGATAAACCTGAAACACCCGCCCACGGTGAAACGATTTGTGTCGCGCAACAGCTTAGACAGAGGCATATATAAATATGTACGTAGCTTGTAAGTTGTAACTAAAAGATAGTTAGAATATTTATAATCAGTAGGCCAATATATGTGACAGTTAAATGCTCCCAGAATGTCTTCAACAGATAAATATCATCTCAGGAAAAGTGTCACATGTATGTTTATCTGATAAACTTTGAGGGCGATGGAAAACGGTTATTAACATTGGCGGTATATAGTGCAGAGCAGAAATCACACTGCCCAAGAGAATCAGATCCTACGGATAGGCTCAAAAAGGCTTCAAGTGTTAAGGACGACTAGAAGGTTCCTTCCATGTAAGTGAAGTCTATAATACAAACTTCCTTCAATTTATTCCTCAAGTTGATAAAATAGTTCATATAGAAGATACAACTATTTTCCAATAACTCCAAACAGGTTTTTGATTATTCCGGAATATGATCAAATTATGATCGGTGTCAAACAAATAAGCCGCAATTACTGGATACGAGTCACTAAATCCCTGTCAATTCCGGATTAAAAACGTTACTTTCTATAAACGAATGTTGCTGTTATCTGGGCTATTGTTACTATTCCACTAGAAATAAACAATCCTATTTATATATTTACTGTGTCAGCTAATTACTGATTATTCCACTTGACCGATGTTACAGAGCTTTAGGTCCAGCAGCTAGATCGCGCCTTCCACTCATAGATTCGGATCCTAGCTATTGAGTTGCTCAAACAAACAGATTATCGTCTAGTTCATGGGTTATTGTTCCTAGCTCTGCAAACCAGTGGGTGACATCAAGACCGTACGATTGTAGAACGAGACTAACTGTATGATCGATAAGATAAACCGTACAATCGTAGCACGAGACTAACTGTATGATCGATCAGATCATTTCCAGACAAGTGGAAATTGTTGTAAACAAGCCCTGTGGAAGTCTGCGGTTATACAGACAAGTGGTACCGTGTGATAATCTGGTGACATTGTCACCAGACTTTCTGTGGTCGTGACCCGGCCGCTACACAGCCATGCCCATATTTGGCAATGATTGAAAACGAAGCGGTAGGAAGTCCCGCTTCCCTTTTAGGCGTGAACGAGCAGCTCATTATCGAAAAGAGGAAGTACAGTGCATGTTGTGTGTGGAACGAGCTGCATGGCACAACACGGTGATATGACGTATTAAAGTGTGAAATACATGGCAACAAAACTTATGACGAGTGATAAAACAGCCGGGTAATGTAACATATCTGGCAGAAACGGATGGAAATAGCCAGGTAATGTTACATATCTGGCAGAAACGGGTGGAAACAAAAAGCCCCCCATTTATGAACAGAACAAAATGTATTTATACCGATGACATAGATATCTGCAAGACAATCAACTGACAATAACCAGCCTGCCAAGGCTTATTTAATTTTACGACGCTAAGCGACCAAATGTGGCCCTGGAGATACCCAAAGACTTCCAGGGGTTTGGCATCGTTGTCTGTTGATTAGTCAATTAATCAGCAAATCCAGTGGTATTTTTATGTTACAATACTGCTAAATTTGATGAAATGACATCATGTGCAGATCCTGTATAATTTGAAGTTCAATGTTGTTGTTTTTTATTTTGAACAGCGCCATCAAACATACATGATTTTTCAACAAAAGTTACAAACTACCCGTATTTTCCACCATTTTTCAAAAATCTCATATAGATAATATAGGAATTGGAAAGTAAGCAAATTCAAAATAGTGGAATATACAAAACAATATTTTGACAAAAACTACATAAATAATCGTGATTAAATATATTTTTATCTCAAATTGAAGAATGCCGACTTGATCCCTGATTGGCCGTTTTGGCTCACATATGGGAGTATTCCTGACAGACTCCAATTATAGACTTGAAATGACTGTTATTACCCGGTGAAAACCATGACAATTGAAAAAGCAGAACACCTTAACGGGATATTGACCAAGCATGATTTGTTGGAAAATTACTTTAGTCACCGGCAGTGATGTAAAAATGATAGGACAATCAAAGGTTATAAATAGCCTGCCAGATCAGATAGCAAGGTACGCTCTTTTCCTGTGTGCATATGACACATACACAATCATGGCAGTCCATCTACCACAAATGGCGTATAAAGTCGCATATTGATTGCACAATAGAGTTTCTAGCTTGCTCCTTTTTAATCACTTGTATTCTAGGACTAATTTATTACGTTTAAATTTTATAAACATCTTCCCTGGACTGTGGAGCACGTTGCCCCCGGAAACAAGAGAGCTGCTCCTCTTGAGCTCCTTCCAGTCGTTTTGTAACAGTGTTAATAATCACTTTTTAACCTTGTCTCACATTTCATAATTGTATATATTCTTTTATATTTTTTACTCTCCTTCCATAATTGTATATATTCTTGTATACTGTTTTATGTTTGCATAAATTTATATTTATTCATTCTTTATATTAATTGTTTGGGGTGAACAGGCTTTCGAGCTACAGCAATGTAGCTACCTTTTGTTCATCCTGATCCCTATATACACTTGTGAATTTGTATGTTAGTTTGCATTTATGTGAATGAAATAAATAATGAAATGAAATATTAAGACAATTAAAGGTTATAAATACCAGATCAGATAGCAAGGTACCCTCTTTTCCTGTGCGCGTAGGACACATACACAATCATGGGAGACCATACTGCATCTACCACAAATGGCGTATAAAGTCGCATATTGATTGCGCAATAGAGTTTCTAGATTGGCAGCCATTGCGGCAGCAAACAGGAATATGCAACATGACATGTATACCGTGTACAGCCAATAAGTACAGCAATAAACTGCAGTTGGGTCAACCCGTCGTTTATTTCGATTCCACCACAAACAAAAGCAGAACAATAGACCTTTGTGTTTAACTTGACCATTCATTGAATTCTTTTGTCGGGTTAGACAGTAGATCTTGTCCATTGATACAGAGGCTGGACTGCCAACAACAATGAAAATAGGGGCACGAACCTGCTTTCCCAGCCTCCTCCTAATTACAAACAATAGATAATCCCCCCCCATTGTGTCACCTAAAGGCCTTTGACATAAAACCATTCATAGCAGAGTTTCAGCAGGTTTTTTAGTAGGCTACAACGAGTTCTCAACCTCTCAAATAACTGACCGCTTGTTGAGGAACAACCGTCATCCGGGTGACCATGTTAATGTGAGTAGAGTGCTACACAACGGTTTCTAAACCACCAAACACACAAATAACTGACCGGTTGTTGGTGATTAACACATTGAGTCCCACAGGGCATTTACGGAGCATTCTCTTAACATATTTGAAATATTCAAGATCAAAGACAATTTTGATCATATTGGTAGTAATATTCTGAAAGTATACATATTCTTCATTCTAGTGAGCTAAAAAAAAAAAAATTCAATATATATATATATTCTTTCTTTGGGTGGTTGATTTTTTATTGTTTCACACAATGTATAGGTATAGGAGCACTGTCGCGTATACGTGACAGTGGGACTCAATGTGTTAACAAACATGCCTGTGATGCCATATTGCCCAGTCAGTATTAGTGATATCAATACAAGGCAGTTATATAGGTGGCAGAATAATGGGTATTGGCCACACACAGAGGGGTCAATCAGTATTAGTGATATCAATACAAGGCAGTAATAGGTGGCAGAATAATGGGTATTGCCAACATATAGAGGGGGGTATTGTCAAGTCAGTATGAGTGATGTCAATACACGGCAGTTATAAGTGGCAGAATAATGGGTATTGCCCACACATAGAGGGGGGTATTGCCCAGTCAGTATTAGTGATGTCAATACAGGGCAGTTATAGGTGGCAGAATAATGGGTATTGGCCACACACAGAGGGGTATTGCCCAGTCAGTATTAGTGATATCAATACAGGGCAGTTATAAGTGGTAGAATAATGGGTATTACATAGAGGGGTATATTGCCCAGTCAGTATTAGTGATGTCAATACAGGGCAGTAATAGGTGGTAGAATAATGGGTATTGCCCAGACAGAGGGGTATTGCCCAATCAGTATTAGTGATATCAATACAGGGCAGTTATAAGTGGTAGAATAATGGGTATTGCCCACACACATAGAGGGGAGGGGTACTGAGCTCTGTAATTCAGTGCATTAACGTTATGTATATAAGCTCAATGCAGACAAACTGCTACAACATTGAAATGTATACCTGTCATTTTTCAAGTAAATTACTAAATTAACAAGGTCCTAAGCGCGTTTGAACACATTTTGGACATTACTTGGCACAATGGCTAATTCATTGGTTTATTATAGTACATGTTTCTCATATGTAGGGTATGTTTTTTAATAAACAAAAATAACTCCTGTCTTAGAACGCTTTAATGCTATCCTCGATCAGTGACCGCTCGCCAGCTTAATCCACCAAGTCGCTGACGTCTACACATTGTGGTATCTTCTGAAAGTTAAATAGCACTCATTCCAAACTACAGACATGTTAAATAGATAGGTCAGCTGTAGACTTTTCAGAAAGCAAGATAATCACGTTTCTATGAAGTGAAAGGGTATGATAGCCTGGAAAACTAAAAAGCTTGTTTAATTGAAATATATGGTGACTGACACAGCATGGGGATATAGCAGGGCTCGAAATAATAATCAAAAGGGGCAAGGCCAAAATGACCAGACACTAGGGCAGACAATTGTAACCACAAAGGGGGCACATCATAGCACAGAAAGTCAATGCAAAATTTGACCTTCGGTATACAATTATTTTGGAGGGCATCAAGGCCAAAGTGAAGGACACGGGGAGGCCATGGCCTTCGGTGCCTCCGGTTATTTTGAGCCCCGATATAGTATACTCGTTTAGCTCAGCATATAGATTAATATTGAAGTATATTACAAGAAGATTCAGTATACACTAAACAAATATAGCAGGACAATATATCTGGACAGAATTACATCTGAAAAAGGGTATTATTGTTGAGATAAACAGGGCAACATAATACAGTGTTAAACGTTGACAGTACAATGATGGGAGACGTGATGGAACACAATTATAGTTAATCATGATTGATTGCTTTGTAACTGTGCTTAGAATTCCAGGCATTTTGGGGTTATTTTCAGGAAATTTAGTAATTTTCAAGTACGGCAAAGTTTAAGGGATGTAGACATTATGTTGAATATCATTTGCTTTATAATGGAATGAACTATATAAAACCAATTTAGCAAACATGTGAAAAATAATATTTACATGAGTAAAAAGTGTTGGAAGATTATTTTACGAATAAATATGTACAATTTTAGTGAATTTCCATTGACATTTGAAAAATCGTAAATTTTTTAACCATCGAAGTACGACAAAGTTATTATAGATATACATTTTAATTTAGTATTTTCTGAAAGAAGTTTAATTACTGATCAATAAACTGGTTTAGCTGGA
>JAODAI010505707.1:0-13323 GCA_027575025.1 Scotoplanes globosa
CCTTTGAACTCTGAACTATTAGGCGCCGTCGGCTCTGTGACCCTGGATTTATTGACGTGAAAAAACATGTACGCGCAAGCCGGAAAACCGGCTCACATGGTATTCACGCGTTGTACAGAAAGTCGGAAAACCGGCTTTTCTGGTTGAAAAAACGCTATAACAGTGCTAGAATAATAAATTTGGTATAGGTGATACAGTAGTAGTTTGGTGGATATTCTCAACAAAGCACATGCATATATAGTCTCACCTGTATATCAAGTTAATCTCTGAATATGATGCTATACATATAATTTATTATAAAGTAATAAAAGACCTAAATTGTCAAGAGGACCTTCCCTTTACTTAAATGGGTTGGATGATGTCACATCAGGTTGTCCAACCATTCATGCGGGCCGTATTCATAGAAAACTTGCATACAATACCATCTTTGCCTAAATCCACTAATTTTGTTTGTAGCTCTGTTGTAACTCTACAAAACCTTGTAACTTAAATTTGGTTGAAGATAGATCACATACCGGCATCAGAAGTTATGTTTTTTTTCAAAACAGACCAGATCCATTACTAGCAGATAAAAAGGCCTTGATAACAAAATATAGACTTCCCATGACCAAATTATTGTATAGGATAATGAGTGAGCATTAGCTAATTACTATCCATCATTTAAAATCATATAATGGTATAAATTTTCTTACGCATCATCAACACTGTGGATACTTAATATGTCCGTTGTACGGCGCCTTGAGCATACAGTTGCTCTTTTGCTTTCTGGATTTGGCGCAATATACGACTCATTTATTATTAATCTTATTATTATGACAGATTACATAAAAGAATAATTTTTATGTCAGGAAAATCATTGATACATGACGGATTTTGTGCTAAAAACGAACCATTGGTTTCATTACCGCTACATTTTAGGACATTATTTATGTAACGTGATGCCCTGCTTCAGCTTCAATGTATTTACACCGAGTAAGTTACCGACTTCTTACGACAGCTTTGTGAATAGCTCGAGTGTGTGCGGAATCTGCGTCACTTGTGACATCCAACTGCCCTTGCAACTCTTGTGAATACGGCCCCCCGACATATAGATTGTGCGTTAAGACAGTACATCTTGAATATCAAGACACGTCCCTAAAACCATGGTATTATACCTTACAAGACTCTGTTCTGTTGATATTGTGTCATGGCAACATTCCTTATATATACTTCTTATTTTTGGTTTTGTATATAAATACACTGAATGCATTAACAACAATTGCTTAGGATAAATAAAACATGTAAAAGCCTGGCTGCTTTACAACAAAACATAGTTGAAATGTTTAAACGACCAACGTTAAAACACTTGGTACTAAGATAAATGCAAAAAAGAGAGAAAATGAGATGAATCCCATTTTCATTTGAAGTAATTTATATTATAACTTGAAATTAAGCGGATTTGCGTCGACTCATTTTCATTTTAAGTAATTATTATACGTAGAAACTAAGCGTGTTTGCATCGACCATTATCTAAAATGTATTAATATCTAAAATGTATTAAAATCTATATTATATTCTACATAATTTATTGAAAGGCTGAAAATATATCATAATTTCCTATACATGGTACAACATCCTCTACAAATTACCTTTAAACAATAAAAAAAGTACCACAGTATTAGTAGACCTATGCACAATGATTAATGTAGATACTTTTAACTTCTTCCTTGTGTTTTCTTAATTTTTTTCTGAAACCTACAACATCACAGGTCTACATATTAATTATATAAATAGTAAACAATAATTTTGCAATTAAAATAACTACCAAAGCACACAATTATTCACGTATAATAATACTATAATTTTTGTCTCTTGATAAAAAGTAAGGATAAATACTGTAACTTACCGTCATTCTTATTTTAATGGTAATTATCAAAATAACTGATTATTCACCATCTAAAAAAGGCTGAAATTAATAATGATTGGTGGTACATCATTTAAAAGGCTGAATCGTTTCTGATACTTATTTAATAATTCATTTTTTACATTTAAAGTACCAAAATAAGGCATGATTGTGGTTTATATATTTTTTATCTTTTTATAAAAATAAGGTTAAGTAAATTAAGTACTCCATACTAATATTAACTTGGGTCAGCACAGCAATCTTGGTCAAGACACTTACCCTTGCATTTCCATGATCTTGGTATACCCTGCTTTCAAGGAACAACATACTAACCACCGATGTCATCAATAAGACAAGTCAATTCTTATTCGGTAATAATAATAACTTAATTATATAGTGCTCTATGTGTGTATATTCAAAAGCGCTTAACAATTGTTACCCTCGGTCAGAGTTAACTACACTGAGATCAACAGCCATGTGGTTGATGATAATCCGAGGTTAGTATCTTTCTGGTTAATGCTAGTCTAAGCTGAACGGCTGGCTTTGTAGTTAAAAACTAACCAGAGTGTTTCTCTAATACTAATCTGAGTAAACCGTCCTTGTGGTTGATGCTAGACACCAGCTGAGCACCACGGTCATCGACGATAGCTGAACACCACGGCCGTTGACGATATTCTGGGCTTTAAATCTGTGTACTTGGATGATAATCTGAGTAAACCGTCCTTGTGGTTGATGCTAGACATCGGCTGAGCACCACGGTCATTGACGATAGCTAAACACCACGGCCGTTGACGATAGCTGAACACCACGGCCGTTGACAATATTCTGAGCTTTGCATCCGTGTACTTGATGATAATCTGAGTAAACCGTCCTTGTGGTTGATGCTAGACATCGGCTGAACACCACGGTCATCGACGATAGCTGAACACCACGGCCGTTGACGATATTCTGGGCTTTACATCCGTGTACTTGATGATAATCTGGGGTGACCGTTGTTGTGGTTGATGCTAGTCTTAAGCTTACCATCGCTATGGTTGATGAATGCTGTTGTGATTGATGCTAGTCTTAAGCTTACCATCGCTGTGGTTGATGCCGATGTCAACTGAATACAGTGTTTGGTGCTAGACTGAGCTTAGCATCATCTTGGCCGACACTATTCGAGTTAATTTGAGCCAAACATTTTTGTAGTTGCATGATGGTAATCTCATCTTTATGGTCGGTGCTATAATCTGAGCTAATCACCGTATTCACTGCTAGTCAGAGCGTGTGGTTGACGCATACAGTCTCAGCTAGTCTAAACATATCTGTAGCTAGGGCTCTGAAATAAACCACACTCTTCATCCTACATGTAGATAAAACTCTTTGGGTGATGTTAATCTGGGATAAACATTTTTGCAGTTGATGCTAATTGTACCCCTACATGTACATCTTTGTGGTTGCTGCTAACCTCAGCTAAACACAGTGATTGATGCTACAGGCTGAGCTAGTCTAAACATCTTTGTGGCTGTTGCCGCTCTGAAATAGACAACCCATTCGTCCTACATATCATCCAGTCCCTGGGCAACTAGAAACTTGTCGAGAAGGATAAGCACCTTTTGCAGCGCGTCTGTATAAATCTTCATATCCTGCTTCGCCGTCAATTCAAACGTGGGCTTTTTAAAGTCTTCGGGATTAAGTGCCATTTGAGAGAAGAA
Source organism: Scotoplanes globosa (assembly GCA_027575025.1). Lineage (NCBI taxonomy): Eukaryota > Metazoa > Echinodermata > Holothuroidea > Elasipodida > Elpidiidae > Scotoplanes > Scotoplanes globosa. The sequence continues at coordinate 3,577 of JAODAI010505707.1, forward strand.
ATCGTCCTTGCTACCCATGGTTTTCATGCCCGTCTATTAAAAATATAAAGGAAACGCATAGGTTATAAAATGCCAATCAAAATGCTGTTAATGTAATACAAAGATGTGTGGGGCAAACCCAAGACAAATGTGACCAGCCACCACAAAAGCAGCGTAAAGTATTTTTTGGAGAAATTGAGATTATATAATATATGATGATTATACGTTTCATTATCTTTAAAATGATATGTAACTTATAATGGTATTAGCTGAAAAGAATCTTACAAGATAATGAACATTCATATCTGAGATTTTTTTTTTGTTGAAAGTTATGGTTTAAATGTACAATAAAGAATGTCAATATCAATACTTAGTCATTATTTACGATAGGAGTTATTAATATCATACCAAAATTTTAACGCTTGCATAAAATATATTTATGATTTTCATGAAACATATTTTTTCCAAACCCTCCCCCCCCAAAAAAAAGTTGAAGAAAATATCTGTTCAACATTTTTTTTATTTCCCTAATAACTCAAGAAGTACATTTGCGACTTTACACCGTTTTTGTGGTGGCAGGTCACAAATACTAAGAAATCTTTATTAAAAGCATCAAATACAATCACCAAATCACCAAATATCATTGCACCTTGGTAATCTAGGATGTGGTCATAACCCACATCACAAGACAAATCATACATTGAATTAGGCAATAAAACTAATGGTGCCCATGTCTCGTAAGTCCATCGGATGAGGACGTAAAATGGGGGTCCCGGGGCAGGATCTCGATGTCTCCTGCCTCGTGGGTCTGGTCATCTTTTCGTAAGGAGTAGGGAGTTGTCCCGGATGGTCGTTCCTTTTTTGTGTTTGTCTCGTTTATGTCGTGTGTCTATTTCTATCGTTTGGGTTTCCTGAGTGGGATGTGAATATTAAACCTATCTGGCACTTATATAACCTTAGCTGTTGATGTGTCGTTAAGCAACTATTTCTCTCTCTCTATATATACCATATACCAAACTCGACAGGCTACAACGTCGCATACCAGTCCTGTCGCCGAGCGGATTGGTTGGTGGCTCTAGAAGTCATGAAGCTCAGCAATATACAGGGTTCGGATCCTGGATCGAGCCTAGTAGTGTGGATTTTCCATGCCAACGTCTTTCTCAAATTCAAAGATTCAAAATATGACTTCAAATGTATGAATTGTATGACCACCCGACGTGAATTTGTAATTTAAAAGTATTCGTTTCTCCCACTCCGTTGGTCGCTTAGAGAAATAAAATTAAATAAGCCTTTCAGGCCGATTACTAAAACATTTTAGAGGGCACTATATACTTCATTCACTTTTCATAAATTTAAAAAAAATCATTAAATATTCAATGATCTATCAATCAACTCATCTTAATATAAATATTATATTATGTTATTAAAAAAATAAAACATGATTTCTCAAAAGTATACTAATTTACGGGAATTGCCCATATACCTGTATAGTAAGCTAAAAATCGAAATGTTAGTCCACCCTCAATGCACATCCACAATAATACATTGATGATAATACATTGATGATAATATGATTTTAAAATTCTAATAATTTTTTGTAACAAGAAACATGCAAAGTGCATGGTGATTTCCTGTCTTAATTTTGGGGGCCTCATCTGTACATTGTAAAATAGCCTAGCCTATCGGTATTTCAGGAATAAAGCCCCGGCCACTCACTAATATACGAGCCTCGGGGGTATCATGATAATGAATAAACGCCCGTAAAGCAGCTCTGTACCAAATATCAACTCAATATTGATATATCGTATGTACAAGCCAAGATTTTCACAATTAGCACGGCCCACTAATTAATAAACATGGGATCGCCACCGAAAACAGATAAGCTTCGCTATAGAATATCATTTTGACCAAATCTCAACAAAAAAATTGTGAGGCCTTCGCCTGTACATTGTAAATTATCATAGCCTCTAGCCTATCAATATTTTTACGAATAAAGCCCCGCCAACTCATTAATATGTGAGGTGTCATCGTTAAATCAATTGGCTTCCTAATCGACCCACCTGAGCTATCGTTGCCACTAATTAATATTAATGTGAGGTATCATCAATCATTAAAATCAATAGGCTTACCAATTACCATCCCACAGAGAAGCCTGGTACCAAATATCAGCTCAATCCAACATACGGTTATTGAGATATCGTGGTCACGAGCCATTTCTTGATATTTTCACAATAAGCTCCGCCCACTCCTTACTATGCGAGGTATCGGATGTCGTCAAAATCAATACGCTTCCTAACCGACCCTCATGGCATCCCTGGACCAAATACAAGCTTAATCCAAATTAAGATTGTTGAGGTATTGTGTTAACGAGCCATTTACTGAGATTTTCACAATAAGCCCTGCCCACTCATTAATATGCAATGTATTTTCGTCCAAATCAATAGGTTTCTTAACCGACCTACAAGGCATCCCTATATCAAACATCAACTTAATCTGACTTACAGTTATTGAGATGTTGTATTAACGAGCCCAGGCGTCAACACACACACCCACGCAGACTTGTAAAGACCGTCAATCGTGGACCTCGTGGGTTCAAATTTTGTTTCCGTGTCAGACAATCAAAACCATGGACCGATGGGTGTGAATTTTTACCGCTAAACGTGCGCATCTGATACACAAAATAGAAAAAAATGCCCACCAACCGTCGTGGACCTCTGATACACCACAACATAGGTCCACGTTTTGAAATTTGTTTATATGCGCTTAAAGGCATCTAAGATCATGATGGCTTAGGTAGGACAAACGGGATGTCCTCGTTTGACGGGGTGTCCACGGTCCGAATGTATGTACTATAAGGTCAATGTCCACGTTTGAACGTGTTTACAAACACACACACACACCGGGGTGACCGCATATATTTTTTGTTAAACAAGAAATCAAAAATGTACATACAGAACTTGAAAAAATTACAAAGCGAGGACCTAACTTTGTACGCGAAGGACAAGCCAACCTCGTAAATATTCATGAACTGCTGATATCATGACGAACTGTACCCAATTGTATCATTTCTGGGAGATAGTTTGTATTATAGCTTACTGTGTAAGTTTAGCAGGTTAGAAAGACAATACTAACTTGATAGCCGCATCATTGTACAAATACCTCCACCTCCATCCATAGCCATGACCATCCAATCTCCATCAACTCCAGCCCTTCTAAAATCACACTCAACATAGTCCTTCCATCTCAAACCTACCCCTTCTACCAGCATCCACTTGCGACCGTCCACCGTCCAGCCATACAACATGCCCAGGCCACCTCATACGCCCTCTTATCTGTAAGACTCTTAGTCATCCCAATTTCCCCATTTTTTGCAAACTTGGAGTCGCTGCTGATGAGCACCAGACAGAGCAGAGCCACCGTCTCCACTGTTTAGCTAGATGTGATTTTAAGCATTGATATTCCCAAAGGCTTAAAGGCCTACATGTAGATAATGGAGAAAAGCTATTAATAGGGCCTACCGTTATTATAGTCTGGGGTTATTGATGATGTACATTTTACCAGACATTTAGAGGACGATGGTTACTTATAGTCTTAACCAAGAATAGGTTGATTTATGGAGCGAGGGTGCTATTTATCTATTGTAGTGAGTGCGCTATTTATCTATTATCTTGCCAAAGGTAGTGAGAGATGTTCATTTCAAAGTCAGGGCGCTAGTAGTATAGTAGTAGTAGTAGGTGGAGTCACGTCCAATGATGCGATTATAAAGCGCCTTAGGCGTTTATCACTCCATTGTCCTCGTCTATTCGACATGATCTGTAATAATATCCCAGAGAGATGCTCACTTCCAAGTGAGGGCGCTATGTACTTATTATATTGTCAAAGATTCAATATTAATAAACTGCAATGATAGCTAGTGAATGTTGCTATGTTTTAATGCATATATGTTAGGTGCTATATTATATAATTATATATAATTATATCGATGTGAATCAGAGGTGCGTCATATATGTGAGTCGTATGTACGTCACATGCGAGTCAGAGATATCATAGTTATAAAAAAGTTCCTTAAAGTAGTTAGATTGATCAGTCAGTAACTAGTAATTGATCAATCAACCAATAACTAGTGATCAATCAATTATTTTGGTCAATCGATCAATTATAAATTGATTGATAGCCGATGAATAACCAATTAACCAATTTTATATTGTGATCTTGGTCAAGACATTAGAAGTATATTAAATAATCGATAGGGCGCTATATATTTATGTCTCGCTATGCTATTATTACTGGTGGTATTAAGCTGTGACATAATGATCAATAGATCATTCCATTGTTGTTACTGTGGCCAAAGTTATGTAGATCGTTGATGATGTTTAGTTAGAACCGAGGGCGCTATTTCATATTATGTATTGAATCGTAAGTTGACATGGACTATAATATATTATGATATGTTCATGCTTACTGGTGCATATGTAAGTCTACAATTGCATTTATGTTAATTGATCCGTTTACGTACAATCAAGTGAATTTATATAGTTTTGAACATTAAATGAACAATTATGACTCAGATCTACTTGATTCACATTTCATATGAATATTATGTCCTTGCTTATACATTGATTTAATAGTTCATATTCATTGGATGTATGTGACCTGCCACCACAAAAGCATTGTAAAGTATTTTGGTGGGAAATTGCGATTATGTAATATTATGAATCTATATTTCATTATCTTTAAGATGGTATATAATTTGTGATGGTTTGGGGTAAGGTGTTGACTGAAAAATATCTTACAAGATGATGAATATTCGTATCTGAGAAATTGTGATTTGAAAGCTATATGGGTTGAATGTACAATAAAGAATGTCAATATCAATACTGAGTTATTGATAACGTATCAAAACCTGGACTCTTGCATAAAGCATATTAACATTCCATCTAACATATTTCCTCCCCCCATAAAAAAAATGGAAAAAAATATATTGTTTATTGCTAACCCTTTGAATCTATCTTGATTGTTTTAGAGGCTGTTCTGTTCATATCCGGAAATTATACTATTCTTCGCAGTTGCTACCCATCTATCATATATATTGGAAATACACAAGCCCAAAGTACCTGGTTAACTGTAACGTTTTTTGTCGCTGTCGTTCTTATTCTAATCTAATCTCGATAGACGTATTACGCGTCAAGAGTGCATTTTCCGCCTCCATTCACTACCAGAACTTCCTGCAACTCCTGGTTATTATCCATAACTACTGCTAGGTCATCAGCATATAATATAATTGTCAGTACATTCCTAGTGCTGACTTTCCTGCTAATCACCTCCATTACCAACATGAAAAGAAGTGGACTTAGCGCACAACCCTGCCTGAGCCCAATAAACTATTCTGACACCCCAAACCAACCAAAACCCTACCCTTAGTACCTTCATAGAGGTCCTCCACCTTCCGCTTCAGGGATATCCATTCACCTCAACGTAGACATAACTAATTCCCTAGGAACCACATCATAGGTCTTCCTCCAAATCAACAAAACCCAAAGACAGCTAGGACTCAAAGCTGTATTGTAATCCATGAATCACAAGGCTGATGAACACACCACTTGGCAGGCGCGTAGCACCCTTGAGCATATTTTGATTTTGTTAGTGTATATAATTCATGTGTAGCCAAGGGGGGAGCGAAGGGGAAAATTATGTACAATGAACGTCCTTCAAATAAAAAAAAACGTAAAATATGGTAGTGATACCCTTTAGTATGTATTTATTTTTACAGGCGTGCGGCCAAGGGGGGTGAAGGGGCTATTTATTTTTACAGGCGTGTGGCCAAGGAGGGTGAAAGGGGCGACCAACTCTGAATCGTCAAATATTCTAAGTAATAAAATGTGCATGGTGTATGGGTACTGGGACACTTTTTTGTTGTTTAGTGATTGCAAGAGATGATTTCCTAATGGGACATCAGCATCGAGGCTATATTAGTGCTAGATAGGTGTTAATTGTATTCATGTCCCATTCTAGGTCTGTACGATAGAAACAGATAAAACGAATGAAAATCCGGGATAACTCCCTACTCTTTACGAAAATATGGCCAGACCAGGGTATCGGGACACTAGGTAGTCCCGCCCCTAGACTGTCATTTTACGTCCGCATCCGGTGGACGCTACCCTCACCAGGTTTAGCCCTACAGACCGACATAGTTGCCGGGGTGTGGCCACGGCCAAGCACAGACAGAGTCTGGAAGCTAATGAGAGTTGAGTGATTGTATAGCAATTATATTATTATTTTTATATTTGATCCAAGTTGGATCTGGACCCTTCAAAGGAAACCAAATCACTATTACCCGAAGGTCGACGAGCCCATGTGACATCACAAACGGACATATGGGTAGAGGAAAAAACGGAGTGCCCGGAGAAAAACATCTAGTTGCAAGTATGAAGTAAATCATTTGCACATACCGAGCGGGGATTCGAACCCCGGCCGCATTGGTGCAAGGCGAGTAGCATTACCAATTGTATAGCAATTGTATAGCAATCCATTCAAAGAGGATGCAGCCAACTACTAGAATATATATTACCTATCACGCACACCCTAAACAGTAAACACCCATCAACTGACACATAATCTTGGTCAATAATCTTGTTGCAGGAAAAAATGGTTCTCCGGCAGGGCAACGAAAAACATCCGTTTTGGGGAAGTGTACTTGTCCTGTATAGAGTATGATCGTCTAGGGCAACCAGACCACCCATAATTTCCATTCATTGTTAATCCTTTCGTCCCATACTCGCCGAACAGCGAGTTGCTCATACCACTTTTACAGCCCGTACTTGCCGAACCGAGAGTAAGAGATTTTTTTATTTTGTCTTCCAAACATATGTCTTAGTGCTGTTACGTACTGTACAGTACGCAGCTCTTTCTGGTGGTATCCAGCATGATGTCATTGGAGTAAATGCAGCACAGAAGAACAGTGAGTAAGATAATATTTTGTCTTCAAAACATATGTCCATACCCCCACCTATCTCTTAGTGCTGTAACTGTACAGTACCAGTACGCAGAGATCTCTCTGTGGTGGCATCCAGCGTGATATATGGATGTCATCATTGGAGTAAATGCAGCACAAAATTGCACTCCCATTGACTTCAACAACAACTGGATTAATCCACGCCATGGTAGAAATGGAAGCGGTCAGGTGGCATAGGCTGACATATTTGATGTCAAATCAAAGCGCATCTAGCTAGTCTACAGAACAACAGCATTATGTCAACATTTGATCACAGAAAGAGACAAGTGACATCCACGAACAGCAATAGCGCCCCCATTTTGGATGGGCTGATGAAAGGTGTACGCAGAAAGTAGTTGGGAGCAAGAGGGTTACTAAACGAAGAAAGTATGGACAATTTGGGCAGAATAGCAGCAAGAAATCATAATGAATTAAGAAATACTTACATAAAATACTGCTCTCAAAAATAAGTTGTGGCGGTTAGCCAATGTATCTGAATAGGCTGCAGCTAGGATCAGGAATGTATGGAATGAAATAAGACCAGAATTGGACAATAATATGCTGAATTATTATGGTGGATATATCATTGATTGATTGATTGATTGATTAATTAGATTTCCTGGCCCCTTTCAAGCGCAGAGGTGATATGAGCCGCCCAAAGATTTTAATGTACCAGTCAGCGCCACTGGAACATAATCACGACCATTCTGTATTTTATTTCAACATTTCATGTCAGGGTAACTTCTTTTTAGCCATTGGCTAATCTTCCAGAAGGCCCTGTGACGCAACGAACGGACAAGGTGATAGAGGGGAAAACCGGAGTGCCCGGAGTAAAACCTCTAGTCGTAGACATGGCCATCTCATTTGCACATCCAACCGGGGATCGAGCCCGGGTCGTAGTGGTGCAAGGACGTAGCGCTTACCACTACGCCACAGCCTACGCCTATATTCACGTCAGACCAGCTAGCTCAGTGAATTGAGCGTTGCACTTGTAATCGCAATGTTGAGGGTTCTATAATGCCACCACACCACCAGTGATAGCCAATTCCTGGCGATTTAGCATTGGACAAACATTGATAGGAAAACTACAACTTGCAGGATTAGTGACATTTGTCTGCGTCAAAAACATAAATTACATAAGCCAACCAAAACAAAAATCATTATGATTGTGTACAAAAATATAATTGCGTCTCAATGAAATTGGGAACTTAAAATATATTGCCGTTAACTTTAAAGAAGTAAAATATATTTCTGTCAGTATTTCAAAGTTAATAAATACAGATACTTTGCTGTGGATGGTCATATATTGTATTTTTTTAACTCTTAGCACGTGGGAGTCTGCCCCAGCCACCGTGTACCTTTACCCACACAATGCAGGAGGCAGGCCGGTGGCCACATTTTGTATTGGGTATGCGCCAAAAGTGGATTTACTTCCTATTTGCCATGCTAATTATTACATAATTAAAGGGGTCTATTTTTTATTTTTAGTTTAACATACATGTGTAATATGATATATTTAAACACATATGCACCAATAAAACCTTTTTATAAATGTTAGTTATTTCCCTTTGTCTTTGCCTTTGCAGTATTTGTCTCCACTAAGTTTGAGCCCTGAACTAATGAATCAAGCAATTGTTTGTAGATCTCCTCTGTCACAATTTATCTTCTTTGCACCGTTTCCTCTCTTCCAGAATCGCCGAGCCCCAGTACACGCTGATGTCCGCCGTGGTCCATTTGGGTGACGCAAACAGCGGCCATTTCCTGACATATCGGAGAGCGCCGTCACTGCACGATGACGCCGTCAGCTCCAAGTGGCTGTGCGTGTCGGACGAGAATGTGACCAGGGCATCGTTGGCGGACGTTCTCTCTCAAAAGGCGTACATGTTGTACTACCAGAGGGTATGACGGCAATACGCAGGACGAGTACGTACATTCGGCTCAGCATGGCGCCTGTTAGTCGGGAGACCGATTAGTGGTTCCACGTCCGCTTGGGATCGACACTGCAATTCGGGTGACGCCAAAGACTTTAAGAATGGTACATGATGCCTTCTCGCTTGATGTGCAGTATAAGGGATTGGAGCATGGCCAACAATCAGACCTTCATTTATCAGACCTTCATTTATAATGAGCGCTCCAAGGCGCTCCTGAAAAGTGCTCTCAGGAGAGCAATTAATTGGTTTTATTATATTTTTCTGTGGGTAAAACTCGTGTTACTATGCTAATATTGGTCCCAGATCGCAATGTGATATTAATGGTATATAGTCGGTTACAATTAGCCCTATTGTGCTAGAAATATAGACCATAAAAAATGTGTGAAATGTTCAGGAGAGCAAAAAGCTCTCCTTAATGTCTCCCAGGAGCTGGAAAAAACGCTCTCCTGAGATTCTCATACGCTTGGGATCGACACTGCAATTTGGGGAATGCCAAAGACTTTAAGAATGGTACATGTTGCCTTCTCGCTTGATGTTCAACGTAAGTGATCGGAGCATGGCCAACAATCCAGTGATCCTCTACTAGGAAAACATTCCGATGCCGGAATTGAGCCGTTGTACATAATCAACAACATCTGTCTATAAATAGCAAATCCGACACGAAACCATTGATTCAAACTCTGGTTAAATTTGGACTATTGGGCCTCTTCAATGGACGTTCTTTCTCCGAAGATGGAAGTTGTGTTTACCTGAGGGTATGCAATGTAGGATAATAATAATAATAATAATGAGACTTATAAAGCGCCAATTCAACCAGCAAGTGATTGCTCTAGGCGCTGTACATAA
>JAODAI010505818.1:0-13320 GCA_027575025.1 Scotoplanes globosa
AATGTCCGTTTTGACTCTAGTTTGAAGCATTTTGTAGATAATTGTCTGCTCTATAATATCAACTAACATTATAAACATACTTTACAATCCCTTTAAAGTGCCGCTGGGAAATTATCTCTCTTGTCGGATGGATTACCAACTGGTCCTCCACAATCACTCAACTCTCACCAGTGGCTCCCAGTGGTTGTCTTTATGGCAGCGGCCACACCCGGTGTCTATGTCGGTTCACGGGCTAAACCTGGTGAGGGGTGTCCATCGGATGAGGACGTTAAATGACGGTCCCGGGGCAGGACTACCTGTCTCGTCATTCTAGTATGGCCATCTTTTCGCAAAGAGTATGAAGTTATCCCGGATAGTCATTCCTATTATTTGTTTGTATCGTTAATATTGTGACTTGAATATAATTAACCTATCTGGCACTTATATAACTGTTGATGTGCCGTTAAGCAATTATCTCTCTCTCTCCATCGGGGGAGTCATCACCTCGTCGATAAAATATTGGCGTCATACCTTCCCATATCCCACTTGCTGTACAACTAGAACTATGTGAAATATGAACATGTTTAATGCGGAATCCTTTGATATGTGTAGGGTGATTTTTTGTTGTAACTATGTGCGATCCTACTGACCGTATGCCACCCGGTTGCATATTTATGGTTGCAATGAGCAATCGCACAGCACCACATGATAACCCCCATTTATACTTTCGCCATGGCGGAGGAGATCATCACAGCAGGACATAGAATACCTACACTCCCATTATACTTTCGCCGTGGTTTAGTAGGGTAGGCTATAATCGGGAGTGATGATGATTATATTCCAGTGGCTCTAACTGGTATGTCAAAGGCTTTGGGTGGCTCATATAACCAATGCGTTGAAAAGGGCCAGGAAACCTATCCATTCATTCATTCACGTTACACGTTAATACTCGAGTTACAGAGTTTGACTTCTTCCCAAGCAAGAATGGTTTGTGATTTTTTTTATCCTAATTATACTTAGTAGGGCCAGTAGAGATACTTTTAGACACTTGTTAATTATAAGGGGTATATGGCATAACAGAAACGTTGTTGAATGCTTCATTTAGCCCCTAAAATTTACATATTCAGAGGTAAAATACTTTAATAAGGTAAAAAATGTTAACAAACGTAGGAAACAGCAACAATTTAGTACATTTTAGTTTGAAATTTTGCAACTTCCGATACTTTCCCTTGACATTTTCTTTGACTTTTTCTTTGACTTTTTCTATGACTTTTTCTATGACTTCCTTCTATGACTTCCTTCTTTGACTTTTCTTTTATTATTTTAACTGTTTTGACTATTTTGACTATTTTTATTATTTTGACTATTTTGGATTATTTTTGACTATTTTTGATTTTTTTTTACATTTTTTACATTTTTTACATTATTTTACATTTTTGACATTGTAATATTATGACATGACATTATTTGACTTTCTTAAAAAAAATCTTCTTTTTTTTCGATTTTTTAAACTTTTTTAAATTTATTTTTTGACTTTTTAGATATATTGTAGTCAATTGGCAGTTGAAGCTCATTGTGGCTCCCTTATAGGCCCTACTATGGCAACTTTTGGTGACACAAATTTACGAAACTTGAGATGCAACATATGGTAGGATAACTGAAAGTTTTAGCTACTTCAATGCTACTCTCAAATTTTGTTAAATTTATTTTCCTTTATATCTGGACTGTCCATGCATGGATTATAAATGAAAATTTGTTTATATTCTCTGTAGAAATATCTACCAAGTGGTGGTATTCTTTTTTGGGGTCAGAAATATCAGACCATCGCTAAAAATGCTACTGCTCCTAAAATAATATTATGGTTATAGTCTACTCGTGGATATAAGTATACGCTCCCCTTGTTATAGGGTGGATACAAATTATATGCCGATTTTGATGAGCATCGTGTAATTACCCCGAACAATTTTCACACGAGAACTGCCCATTCAACAGTTTAAAATTGTGCACTTTTGGTTGAGGTGCTTGAAGGAAATTGTTGAGGGGATTTGAACGTGGTACTTATTCGAGGGAATATATATAGGTGAAGAACGATTTTCCTGGAGGTAGTTACCGTAGCGGCCCTGTTCTGATAACCGTCTCATATAAATAACCTCATTGCTAAAACGAAAATTGTAATGGAACTGTATCAATCAATATATGTGTTTGTTCTTTTTGTCTTTTGTATTCAAACGGACAATATGAACTGTGTGGAAATAATCAATGACCCATTATTAAAATAGTCAATAATTGTGGTGGTCCCAGTGTACTGTCCGTCGGACAAGGACGGAAATTTGCGGTCCCTGTGGGTAGTACTATATCTGTCTTGTTATATTCATCTGGTCCGGTCTTTTCGTAAAGAGTATAAGATGTTAACGGCCTGGATGGTCTGTCCTATTGTTTATATCGTCAATTTTGTATCGTCCAAAATATTGATAATTAAAACGGAATGCACTACACTTACCCATAGTTGGTGATGTGTCTGTAAGCAAATATTGATAATTAAAACGGAATGCACTACACTTACCCATAGTTGGTGATGTGTCTGTAAGCAATTATCTCTCTCACCCTCAGTTGCGAATAGCGACGAAAATCTTAAAACCAGTCCAACAATAATAATGCAGTCTGTCATATTTATTTTCAGATGAAATCAAGGGCAAGGCAACAACCGTATATCATCGAGGATATCGTCGAAGAAAGCGATGAGCTTGAAGCTCATCAAGATGGCGGCCACCAAAATGCCGGCGTCGACATCACAGATGAAAAGTCTAGCACGTCATCAACTCAGGACATTAGTCCTACCACAGAGCAGCTCAGAGAGCAAAGTGAATATGAAGACAAACTATCTGAACTGGCCGATGGCCTTAAGCATACGGACAGTGGGGTATTCACGATATCCGGTAGTAAAGAGACTGCTGATAATCTTGAAGACGTAGACGATACAGACGGAGACGATACAGACGGAGAGGAAGGTGCTGCAGATAATACATATTACATGTTTACACAGCACCAGAGAGAAAACCCAGAGAGTCGTCCTTCTTTCACAAGTAGAAACTCTTCGGTGATAGATTTCTACGAGGGTGGGACCTTCGACGCGGTTGGGTCAAGAAGAGCAAGTAATATTAACGACCCCTTCTGGGACGGGTTCCAAAAGGAGGACACGGATACTGATGGAATCGGTAGTCTATTGTGGCAACAGAAGCGAATCTTTTGATGATGGTGTTTCATCTTATACCGAAGATATCTTTGTATTGTCGTCTAAATATTCGTTAGTGCTGCAAGTGGCTACCTCAATGCAACCCAGATGTGATGTTTGAATGATCCTGACTGCATATGAATTCGAGTGATTCCATCTTGCCATGATATACTGGATTATTGGATTTAAGTAACCAATAGCTGTTGAAGTACTGAAACCTGGACTAAGTATTAACCCCGCTATGAATCTCGTCACAAAGCGTATATATTGATTCTAGAAACAGTAGTTGTTCATTGCAAGAGATGATTGTATCACGATTATCAATTCGGAGTCTGAGCAACAACATGTACGCGGTCGGTTAATGTAAAATTGGACTTACGTTCACACATGGAGCAGAACTAATTATACAGCAAATGAAAACCAATTGCTAGTAATAATCGTGTCGATTAACTTCATATGTAGGCGGAAAATGACTTCCCTTATTAAGCATATAGCTGGGCTAATCAAATCAATCTGATGGGGTCAGGGGAGATAATGGGAAATGTTGGTATGATTATGGGGGTAAAACATACTAACTAAATATGAGAGATAAAGTGTCCGTGAAAAAATGGGTGTGGGTGGATTAAGGGGGTGGGGGTAATTATCCAATATGTGAGAACAGTGAGAAAATCCCCATGTCCATGTGAGCCACCACTTCCTCAACTAATAGCTGTGCTCACCGAACCATGTAAGTTTAGTTATATACACACTGCTCAACATGTACGGTTTTCTTTCTTTGTTGGATCGAGTCAACTAACTGCATCGTATCAGTATCATGCGAATAAACAAATAATGTGCAACTCTGTACTGTTTGTTAAATGTAAACTAACATTGGAGTTCATTTGTATATTGCATATCACTTCAGTAAAAATGATGGTTCTTTAAGTAGCATAGGTTTTTATAATGAAGAGTCCTTAAAATACGTTACCGACACGAGTACCTTTATATTTAAGGGCAAATGCATTCATGAATACCCAAAACCAGCAAATTTGAGGAATATTCATTTTTTTGTATATTTATTTTTGTTCAAGAGAAAAATCTCCATCTTTTCACAATTTTGTAGTGAAAGGGTTAAGGAAAACGTAATTATTTCCATTTTTATGGTGGATCCTCGTTTTATAATAATTGGCTATTTTTATTGTTCTGATATTGTTTTAATTCTTAGTAGTATGCCGGACCAACATTTTTGGATTTGGGGGCTCAATTTCGCAGTGTCTTGTCCCGTGGTCGCCCTTTGGTCCTAACTTCAACATAATATAAAATTCATAAAGTAATCCAATATCAACAACAACATGTGATAACGACTCAACTCAACTTACTAATTGTAATGTTACGTATAGTGTTCAATATATGTAGATTCCGGCATTCCGGCATTAAGTTTATCTGCTTGAGTCGAAATATAAAATACAGCATGACATAATTTATGCCACCTAAAAGTGGATACCCCCCCCCCCCCGTCGGAGAAGCGCCTCGTCATAGGAATGCAGACGTCACAGCTCGTATGATTATGCATAGGCGTAGTAAATAACATTATGTATTTGATAGGGCCATTATTATATAGGTTTATATATATATATATTAGGCAGATATATTGTGTGAATAGGCATTTCCGCATAAGTATGCACATACATATACTTGTACATACATCATGTAGCATGGTTACTTTTATATCTATATATATATGTATATCTATATATCTGTTATTTTTATCTATATATCAGCTGACTGTCTGTCTGTATATGCGTCTGTCTGTCTATATGTATGTATGTATGTATGTATGTCTGTATGTCTGTCTGTAAACCCGATAAAAACATGTCCGCTGGTCTGAATACACATTTTCTTGTCAGTCAGATTTTTAATATAGTTCATCATACAATACAATGCCAAGTATGCTGTATTTTTATATTTTAGTTGTATTTTTATATTTTAGTATTTGAAAAAGTCGTATGCTGTTTGTAAGCATTTTTGCTAACCATATCTTTACAAGGAAGCTAATTGGCAACCATTTAATTGTGATGCACTAATTGTGCTGTGCCTCGGAATGGTTCGCTAGAAAGATGACTCACGATAATATTGATATATGATATTTTCGAGGCCATTTTTAAGTGGATTTTACCAGCTTTTTGTGAGGTTTAAAGTAGTTGCTGTTGTAAACTTTTTATTTATTTTTCCGATCATATTACAAATACATTTATATATACATTTACAATTATGCTAAACAAAATTAATGTAATTGTAGTTAAACATGCAAAGTATACACAATATCACAACATATAGACTGAATGAAAAGAAAACGAAGAGGGAACCAGAGGAAACTCGGAAAGCTGTTCTAGTCTAGTACCTAAAATATAATAATAAACATAATAGCCATTAAATTATGCAAATTATTCGGGTGTCAGCATTTCGCCATAATATACTGCTATTCATAAGGTGAGGTAGGATCAAAGCTTTGTAGATAATTAATAACGTCTGACTATAAAAAATAATTATACTCATGGCACCTATTCTAGATACATATTTACTATATTTGTTAATGTGTTTATGCCATGATAGATGATTGTCATAGTAATTCCCCAAAATAGTTGATGTCATACTTCATTCATTCATCAATAGTACCATTAAAATATAAAATGTACTGATGAGATAATCTTTTATTACCAGCTAAAACCAATAGCTTAGTTTTTCAATATTTAAAAAAACTGTATTTTTGTAATCTAAATTGCGAGTAACCTCCTCAACAATGCCTAGAAATGCCATATAGGTCGAATGATTTTCCTGAAACCATACTGTGGTTATTAATGAAGAGCCACAATCTATTGTACACCAGTCGCTCTAAAACCTTCGAGAATATTGGGAGCACCGCGTATCGGGCGATAATTAGAAATAGTATCAGCTCATCCATTTTTAAATATAGGAATAACTTTAGCAATCTAAAGTTCATTTGGAAAAACTCCATTGAAAAATGAAATATTTAGAATATGCACAAGTGGTGAAATAAAGTGATGATAAATCTGCTTCAGCCCATCGTTAGTAATATCGTCATAGCCAGGTGATTTTCCGTTCTCAAAATATAATATAATTGAAATAATTTCATATTCGTCAACTGGGTATAATATAAAAGAATCGACAATATTACGATCATTAATGTAACTAACCGTAGGCATGCTTGAAGTATATGCAATCTTGTTAGCAAGATCAACTCCGTTAAGTAGCTGCTGAATTGGTCTGCAGCATTTTCCGAGGCTAGCGGACTGAAACCACGATTTATAATATTATTTATTCCAGACCATATTCTTTTAATATTATTTTTATTATCATGAAAATAACTATAATGATATAATTTCTTGGCATATCTTAAAATTTTAGTGAGCATATTTCCTATAGCTCCTATACTTCTGTTATATGCATTATGTTGGTTTGTTTTTATATGAACAGAACAATTTGTTTTTCCTACGAGATGTTACAACGCCAATTTTTATGAAATATATCAATATTTTTTATGGAACATAGTAAAAGCACACTGTACATTATTTTCCTGTAGTATATCATCCCAGTTTGTACGATCAAGATTAGTAGTAGTATACTTATTGAAAACTTATAATATGTTCCCCAAATGAAGTCACGGTAACGTTCATTGATCATGTTTCAGGCATTTAAAAATATTACGAAAATCCTTATGGAAGCCTCTAAATATCTTCGACTCACACGATGTAAATATGTTTGGGAAACAGTCTAATGAGATTATATACACGACAACAATTACCTGCAGCGCCGCGACAGCGGTCATTTTGGAAGAATTTTTAGCCGTCGATCTCGTAGCATTGGCCTGTCTGTGACGGATTGCCTCAGTTATCAGAGAGATGAACATGAATTTCCTCTGGCTAGAACTTGGGAAGACTGACATCATATATGAATTGACCAATAACAAACGAGAGCCAAGATTTAAAGTCCTCATAATTTCGTCATCCCAGTGGACCGCCCGCCTGCGTTTTGACGCGGCGGTCGCCGTCGTGACCGCCTCGTAATCTGCGGTCAAACATAATATAGAACTTCATTTACAATCGATAATTTAACACTTAATTACTTTAGAAGCACCAATGAAGTATTGCTCATTAATGTACACTATGTCAAAATCATGATGCTTTGTGGTAGACATGACCATGGCATGACATTTGTTTCAATACCATGTGTACATGACTTTGTATACAAATAATAACAAACTGACCATATCTTTGTCAACCAAAGTTGAACTCTCTTTTTATTGTATATTTGTTTAGGTGTTCAGCTTCAAAATAATACCAATTAAAAAAAATCTGAACAATTATATTTTTTCTTAGTAATGTCACACTTTCTGTTGCAGTATCATATCTGTACATTTCTACAAGCTGGTATATGCTAAAAATGGAAAAAATAATTAATTGTTGTGTGTTAGATAAATCAGTCAATTTAACTGGTGCAACATCAGTATAAATATCAAATAAATCAATATTAAAAAAGTGATAGCGTAATTTCCTGGATAACGTACTGGATTGCCACACTAATACCATAGTATGGCCGAAGGATAGGAGGTATTATATACCGTTGAAGATCCCTTCCTTTGCAAGTTGTCCTTTGAACATATTAAGGCTTGGTGCTAAAACAGTGTTGTGTGATAATTTGTTCCAACTTTTTCAAATTATATTAAAATAAGAGCTTCGTCTGACTTCAAGACGTGAACTTGAAGATATAATTTTGAGCTTGTGCATTTCATCTTGTATCATATTGGTTGAATTGGACGGTAACGATATATAGAGAACCAGCCTACATTTATATGTTGTTTGTTTGTTTATTCAACTATATCGACTCCTTCAGGGATATGAGAGTTATATAACTAATGTGATACAACATGATAAATGGTTTAATAAAAAGTGAAAATTATGAAAGAGAAATAAAAGTTATAAAAATAGATTTAAAAAAAATTGATAATTATGACAGTGAATTAAATAATATGAAAGGAAACATGAACAGTATATGTCATAATAAATGGATCAATAATTTAAAATAAAATAAAAATAAAGGTATGGGAATATATGGGAGCCACCAACATCTATGAATCACACAGAACCAGTTTAGTTGAAGGCGACTGTAATAATAATGACACATTTGCAGATATTTCAGGTAATTTTCACGTTTTTGTGAGTAAAGAGCGCTTACATTTTCATTGTATTTGGTCTAATATAAAAGGGTTTTTAATAAGCCGTTTTATATCTATATGGAAATGAGAGCAGGTAAACAAGTAGTATAACTCATCTCGTCTTATTGTATTTATCTACAGCATTTGTTACTGTTGATCATGCCACGTTATTATTTCTACTTCATCGTGATTACTATGTTACTGGTGGTGCCTATGATTGGTTTGCATCATATTTAAGTAATCCTTACAATGTGTCCATGGTGACAAAGACTCTGAATCTAAGAATAGTATACATGGTGTGCCATAGGGGTCTGTTTTAGGACCTGTTTTATTATCAAATTACATTAAAGGAGTTGCAGATACTATACGTAAAATTGGAATATGTTTTCACCAATATGCGGATGACACACAGTTATATATTTCCTTTGATGCATGTGATATTCAGTCAGATTTTCAAAAAATGGAATGCTACATACGTGATCTTTGTCAGTGGATGAATGACCATGCATAAGTTAAAGCTTAACATTGGAAAAGCAGATTTCATTGTTGTTAGCTCTAAGTTTACTAAAACTACAATTCAAATTCCTATTATTTCTGTTGGTGGACATCATATTAAAATCTCAAGACAGGATAAGAAACTTAGGAGCATTTTTTGACAATACACTATCTTAGGATTATCATGTTTCCAGCTTATAAATATTTCCTACATCAGTAAATGTCTTGATCAGAATTAAAACTATGAAATTTTAATTCACGAATTGTAAAAAATCTCATTGGCTTCATATTACGTCTCGGATTGACTTCAAAATTCTTGTAATTACATTTTGTGGTCTGAGATTTAACCAGCCTCCATATATTATTGAGCTGATTCATTATATGTGCCATCTCGTAACCTGCGTTCTATGAATAGTGATATATTGGTCCAGCCTCACTCTATATTAAATTTTGTGGGGGTACATGTTTTGCATTTGCACTTAGAGTTTCCGGTTATGTGATACCTTGATTCAATTTAAGAGGTCTCTAAAAGATAATCTTTTCAAACTTCATTTTGGTTGATATACTGTGTATTTAGTTATATTCATGATTGTTGATTATAATTGTTGATAATGTTACATATTATTTTGTAAAGCGGTTTGGGCTGTGGCCTTCTGGTCTTATGCAGGAAAGGCGCTATATGAATTTTCACTATTATTATTATTATCACCAATTGATCCGTTGTGGTATAACTGACCGATGCTATAGCATTAACATTGGGCAGAGACCTACTATTGTTGCATGTTGCATTGATCATTACATGTCCACAACTGAATCTAGAATAAGATAATCTATTACTAAGATTCATACCAAGGAGGTAAACTATTCTTAAAAAATATATGTAATTGTAGCAAAGTCTATTAATATTTAATATTTACATCACTACTCCAAATTTGAAAATCAATATCCGTAATTCGCTGATTAAGCGAAAGTTTCAACCACCTGGGATTGTGGTTTCCTTGAGCAACCTCGCCCTTTGCCAACTTGTCATTTGTGTCAAGCTTTGCTTTCTGTGAAGCATTTTCTTATCGAGTACCCTGCTTTGTCGGCGGTGAGATCTATAAATTTTACTGTGAATTCAATGTATCTCTTGTTTCGAGATGTTAGTTATGATCGCATCCTAGATTATCTACGTATAACTAAATTTTATGATTATATTTGAAGTTTTTATACTATTTTAATTGTTGTATGATATTTGAATTAATTCGTTTGTCTTTTGACAGATTTAATATTGTAATACTTGTTTCAATATTGTTATCAATATCATTTGATTGGCATTATATAGCATCTGCGTTGATTTGCCGTTAAATTTCATATCTATATATCTATTTAGACGTTGCTGAGGCCACAAAGATTTATAAATTCCGATACCTTTGAAATCCATTTTGAACTGTATAGTCAGTAGAAAGAGCAGTATATCTGCATTTAGTTAGAGTGAATGAGTGTCTCTTATTACAAAGACCCTGGGTAGCTCATGTAACATATGTGTTGAAAAATCGTGATGATTTTTATCATAAAACTGCACAATTTCGTAAATTATATTTAGTATTATATGTACAAAATGTTCGATGTCATAGGTGGCATTACTATAATCATAATGATGTACAAATATGCTTTCTATTGAATTCCTGTTTTATTGCATTAAGCTCAAGAAATATTGATTAAATTGGAAAACTTATATAATTGTAGCAGCAGGCGCGGATCCAGGGGGTCTGGGGGGTCCGGAACCCCCTGCTCGGCGGTGATTTTGGGGGGATATGCCTTATATGCCGATGCAGTCGGGGATCCAGGGGTCCGGGTCCAGTTTGCGTGATGATGTTAATATACTTTTCACTTAACTAATTTACGTAGTATTAAAGTAATAGTATTAGCAGCGCTTGTATACAATTTAGATTTTACATTAATTTAGTGTTTTGAATTATAGAATATGAGTTAATCTGCATATCAATAACTGTTTTATAGTTTATACCCCCTTGGCATAATGCAGCGATCGTTTTCAGAAACGAGATCGCTGCAGCAGCTTGTGAGCATTACGTGATACGTGTGGTGTGGCTCCTTATAAGTTGGGGTTAGGGTTAACCCTAACCCTAACCCAAACCCTAAGATCAGTTCCATTATACACTGGAATTAAGGTACTTAGACTATTATTATTGTAGCATCCGATTGAACTCAAATAAGCCACAAGGGGACTCGGAAAGAGGTTGACTGAATCGAGTCTGGGCGCATGGCCACCTGGAAACACCCATGGGAAAGATCTAATGACGAGAAGTATTTCGCTCCACCCAAAGCCTCAAGTGTTTCCTAGATCATATGCAAAGGAAAGCCAGCAGTCCTTTGGTGTCTTGGCGTTCAGCTGACGGTAGTCGATGCAAAGTCTATGGTATTCTTCCTCACCAAGACCACTGGGCTACTAGAACGCTGGATGACATTCTTCTCCATCATGTCCTGTAGAAGGTCCTTCACTTCCGTTCATCTGCATTGGTGGTATCCTCCGAAAAGGTTGCCGGCCCGGGTAATTATCGTTACACAACTTGATATCATGGGGAATTAAATTAGAACATCCCATGCAGGTCAAAGTTTCCCTTAGAAAATGTATCTTCGTTCTGCTTTAGTAGTGCAGATACCTTAACTGCATGCGAATCGGGCAGCCCTTTGATACTGACACTGACAGCAAGATATATTGTAGATCTATCCGGCCAATTCAACAACTATATGTCTGTCAATGTATAATTGTCAATGTTCACCACGAAAAAGATCTTGTTATAATCCATGAATCACTTACTCAAAGTATGCAGTGTGCAATGTATATAAAGTCGGAAAACAGTGTACTTGGGATTCTAAACAGAACAATTGAGAATAAAAGTAAAGATATCATATTGAGGCTGTATACAAATTACTGGTCAGACCACATTTAGAATATTGCTCACAAGCTTGGCGACCATATCTGCAAAAGGATATTGACAACATTGAAAAAAATCAGAGACTGGCAACTAGGATGATCCCTGAACTATCTCACCTTAACTATGAGGACCGACTCAAAAGGACGAATTGGATATCCTTAGAAATGCGCAGATTACGAGCTGACTTAATTGAAGTTTATAAGATTGTTCATGGTTTTGACGACTGCGATCCAAGAGATTTATTTGAAATTGTGGGCAGCAGAACATGAGGTCACAGATTGAATTTTTATAAACCAGCTGCTCGATTAGATTTGAGAAAATATTTCTTTTCACAACGCAGTTATTACTGAATAGAACAATCTGCCACAGAAAGCCGTTGAGGCAAAGATGATAAATGGGTTCCAAAATCAAATTGATCACATGTTCAAGAAGATAAGGGGGTGAGTTCAGACCTTCACGTATGAGAATCTCAGGAGAGCTATTTTTTCAGTTCCTGGTAGATTTAAGGAGCTTTTCGCTCTCCTGAACATTTTACACATTTTTGTATGGTCTATATTTCTAGCACAATAGGGCAAAATGTAACAGACTATATATCATTAATATCACATTGCGATAGATTTTTTTAAATTGGAGATAGCTATTAAATTTGTGATTGATGATGGTGGCCTGGTGCATTGTGGGATTGAAAACCAGCAAGATTTCATCTTGTCCATTGACTTTGTATATTTATTTTACACTCTCCCATCTTTGCTCGAGGCAATGTCTGAAACTATATTTGCTCCAACGGAAAGTTATAAATTGTCCTCTTTCTTTGCTGAACTTGATGCCACACTATTGCACGAGTTGCTGATATTAGTGGTATTAGGTGAATAAAGGGGATAATTTATAACTGTTACAACATGCAGAACACGTGTGGTAGGTAATGCCAGACCTTCATTTATAAGGAGCGCCGGCGCGATCGCGCTCCAAGGCGCTCCTGAAAAGTGATCAGGAGATCAATTGATTGCTTTCCTAAAAAAAAACTATGTTTTTTTTTCTGGGGGTAAAACTCAAGTTACTATGTTAATATTGATCGCATATAGCAATGTGATATTAATGATATATAGTCGGTTACATTTTGACCTATCGTGCTAGAAATATTGACCGGAAAAAATGTGTGAAATGTTCAGGAAAGCTCTCCTTAATCTCCCAGGAGCTGAAAAATAGCTCTCAGAGATTCTCATACGTGAAGGTCTGTATATTATAGGAGTGCATACCGTTATTCTCGCATGAAATAGTGGTTTCTGTACACTTTTAATAGTAATTTACATTAACAACAAAAAATGTAAAACATCAGGCCTCCACGATATTTTTTTTAAAGTTTTTATTTTTCATGTTTTTACCTTATTATAGGGTGTCTATTCAACCAAGTCCTAACACGTTTTTACTTTATAACACTTCCTTCCTCATTATTATGTACATTA
>JAODAI010505929.1:0-13319 GCA_027575025.1 Scotoplanes globosa
TTGCCAATGATGCGGCGTCAGTTAGTATTTTCTTCCTCACCCCTTTTTAGGGATTCACGAGGTAGAGAGTTCCGTGCATTCACCCCCCACCCACCAGGCAGCACCCACCCACCAGGGACGCCACAGGTTGAGAACAGAAAAAAGGAAAGCGAAAATTCGTACCTACAGCTACGCGGCCATGGCGCCCATACAACGCGCGCCCCGCCGTGCATTCACGTGCATTCATAAGCTCTTACTGTACCCGCCAGTAATTCTACACAATTGTGTCCACTGATTTTCCTTCAGATCATTTCATATTATTTTTACTGCATGTTAAAGCATATTCCCTTTATACAATACCTTATTTTGAAGACACCTAAGTATTATATTCAACTCAATACAATTAACGATATGTTCTGGCTATTCAAACGACCCAAGTTGCCACTTACCCTACACCAACTTCTGAAAGTGTGTATATTATCAACACAGTTTAGGGTCAGGGTTACTTACGGCACTGTGTAATACATATGGACTTGGGCCGTTTGAATAACAGTCACTCCTAATACAAACGGCCCGGACATTTGAATAGCCTCCATCTTAACGATATGTCCGACCAACCTTTATTATGTATTAGTAATAATCTTAAAATGTACACGTCGTGGGTTAGTAATATTAGAAGTATATGAAAATAAATGATCGTGCGACAAGTAGTATATATGGTAATTATATGATACCAGGAATGGTCTTCAAAAATACTATAGTATTTTGTAATTACGATGGAACTACCGACTTTGAGGTCCTCTGCAACCTGATAATTTCTTTGATCAACCACATGTTCAATCTGAACTATCTTTATTACATAGGTCTAAGTTATTTACACTCAAAATTTTCTATTCGGCATGGGCATGATGGGCGCAAGATTTGACCTATTCGAAATACATTTATCATTACAATCCGGAACGATGATATGAATTCAAACATTTAAAATACCCTTATACCAAGTTACTGGCAAAGTAATACACAATATTGTTAAGCATCGAATATTCCTGAGTACTGGGTGGATTATTTTCTGGAATTCAATTCAAAGTGACCATTTCAGGGAGTAGAACATGTGTACACCGCAATTAACGCACATCTAATGCCATAATGGGAAATTGATTTGCGCTATGCGCACATTGTAAACTAAAGGTGAGGACTATGCGAACAGTTAATACATTCCGCCATAAATCAAATAACTCCATATACATTTTGGGTATATTGTAAGTTAATGTAGAATATGATATAAAATATTATGTACATAATTCAATAGAGTTGTTTTCTAAAATTATCTTCCAAAATTTGATGAACGCGTCATTTGGAGTTTGGGGATTATTTCCTCTTAGCCCGATAGAGTGACCTTTGTGGTACTATACTCTCGATACATCCTGGTTAGATTGACTAGGATATGTGTCATATTAAAATAACAACGTATTCCTGGTTACAAGTGGACACTTTTCTGGTTAAAATATTTAAATTAAAACAGAAAAGTGTTAATTTTAGTCAATATTGTGTTTTTCCAGCCAGGATAAGTATGGATGAGATATGACCATATTCCTGGTTAAAATTAATCAGGGTGTTTTAGGAGTGTAGGGTCAGATAAGTTGCATTCCGCTATATAAGTTACATCGATACTGCATAGACATCATACACGTATTTGCCTATGAATGGTAGGCCCACGATTAACGTTATTTGAAAGTTAAAACACATCAATAATTGTTCAAGTTGACTAATGACTTCTCCTAATTTTTAAATGTTTGTCAGTAAATTTAATTTAAGTACATAGTTGATTCTATTATGAAAGACTTTCTATGTAATTGCTGTATGTGAAAACAAGATTTTCTTTAGTATTTTGTGTTTTTGAAGAGTTCAGAAGTATAACTTGTAATGGGCGGCTCAATATTACTATTTATCATAAATTATACTTGAAATGTCACGTGCATTAATTTAGTACGCGGATAACTTAGAATATGTCACTATTCATATGTGACACACCATGACAAAATGGGTATTAAGTCGGCAATTTGTAATTTAGAGATAGTGGAATATTTGATAAAATTATGTATTTTTGTCAAAATAATATTTTTAATATTTGACTCTTTTCGACTTGTTTACATCCCAATGCATTGATTATCATTTTCAGATTCGGATAAAATGGCGGGAAATAGGATGAATAGAGGGCAATATTAAAAATATCATATTAATGTGCATACATCTGTTTACATTCATTAGAACAAGTTTAATTTGTATCAATATTAATTTGATAGTACACATTGTTAATGAAGTTGAAAAGATATTTCCACATCATGATAACTATTATTTAATAACTTAAAACCATTGGACAACATTATCAAATGTAACTTTGAACCATTAAGTTCAACACGTGATTTCGGCTCATTGTCCTTTAATTTTTACCTAAAAATAGACTTTTCCATTTGCAATTTTGGGCATCTTTCAAATATCATAATTTTATGATTTTGGTATCAAAATAAAGCTAACGAACCCCGGTTACACTTCCATTACAACCACAGTTTTATCCATGCCCGACTTAATAACTGAATTGTCATGGCGTGTCACATATACTACTCATATCTGCACATTTCGGTTAAACAACGTACGTTAATTGTATACTACATACGTGATATTATATGGTGTCTGATACCATGCTTCCAACTTGTCTTTAATTATTAAAAAACAACTATTTTTTCAAGTATATTGTGTTGTTCAATGAAGTCACAACGTTATAACTCTTTAAGAAGCTTAAATCCTAAACTTCGATATTTTCATATAGAAGGTCTTATAAGATTGAAATTAACTCGACAATTGTATTATATTGTGTCACCTATGTATAATTAGGATACAATTTACTCAAACAATAATTTAGTATATTAACTGCCAAGTAACTTATAGGTCTAAGTCTACTTTATATAGAACACTTCCTTTTGCAATTTTTTAGATTTTCGAATTTGTTACTTTGGTGTAGTCATTATTATTGGATTATTATTACCATGTGTTTGATATGACCCGGCATTTTGTGTCGATGGCGCTATTGTACATTTATATTGCAAATATCATGCAGTCAAATACAATCAACACCAAACAATATAACATTATACAAAAGCTTAACCCTATACTTAACTGGTTATTCTGGTGTGCGTCTGTCCGTCCGGAGGGGGTGGGGGAACTCCTCTCTCCCTCCTCGGCGATGGTATATATATCCGAATGACTTCAAAATTGTTGTGCCATGTTCTATACAAAATATTGCAACAAATATTTTCTAAGTATATCAACTTTTATAATTGTGAGCTAATTAAAAACGTATACAGCATTAAACTTTCACATTAATTTCGTAAATGCCCCAAATTACCTCAAATCTGTATCTTCATTATAGCCTAGGATAAAGATAAATGAAAGGGCGACATGATATTGGGGCTATATATTGGGACTGATATGTAAAGTAAAATGGTTTTAGTGTGATATTTTAGTATATATTTTCTTATATATTTCATTGTTTTTAACTATGTTTGGTAGTTCCTATGTATTCTATTGTTCTGATTTTTTGTATTTTATTGTTTGAGATGAAAGGATTTGTATCTAACAACAATTTCTGACTTACAGAATGAACTGAACGTGAATCGATTTACAAATAGCAGCGGTACAACACATAAATACGCTTTCACATACGTTAAGTGTACACATATATGCAATCATTCACATTTGTAAAACCTATCACTTTAAAATTAATGTGAATAATGTTCAAAATATGTACAAAACACGAAAGAAAAAGTCATAGAAGGACTATTTCCTATCCCGAGCGGTTACGATTCACGATTACAAATGTTGAGGGGCCATTGAGGGGGACATTATTCCCCCAGTTATGTTTGGTTTAAATGTCATTTAGTACTATTTCACAATTTAATTCTTAAAACTATTATACAAATGAGTTATTTGTTTATAATTTATGTTGTTGGTGTTTTATTTAAAAATATATAAAATGCTTTGTGTGTTTTGAATACTTATCTGTCTGTGGTGCTTTGTGAAAATATAATAAATCCTGAAATAAAACCACACCAGGGAACAAATGGGTGGCGCTATTGCACATTATCATTACAAATGTCATGCTGCAGTCGAATACAATTGGCATCAATAATCGTTCATTATCACAATATGCCTAAAGCCCACAGTTTGCCTCTCACCTTGACAGTAAACACATGTTTAGTGCCAATATAGAACATGAAATGTATTAACTTATAACATTGTCTCAATGCAAACTAACTCAACAAAACACACCAGCTTGCTAGATCGGCACATTTTAATTTTAAAACTCAGATGACAATAATATATAGTATAGTAGTTGCTAGACTGAACAACAAATTCACTACATATGCATTATCGCCGATTGAACCAGGGATCTAGTAGCATATCCCTGATTGAACCAAACAAGCTAACAACATATGCCAAGAGATAGCTTAAACGTCATTCCGCACTATATTACAATTGAAATTGGCTGTTAACGATATGCCGCTCCAGGTTAGATGGAAACTCACGTTGAGAGCAGATCACTTTTAGTTTGTCTTACATTCCGAAAGTACCACAATAAAGGCGTCATACATTAGAGTCAAGTTAATTTACTTATGAAATGACACGAACTGGGGCGGAATAATGTTCGTCTCGCCCGCACAGCATTTATGGATATGACATTGTACTACTGACTGACTATTGATTGATGTCTATATATTCAATTGCGTAAAATGAAAGAACAATTTTGTACAGCTTTGGATAGTTGGAATTTAGGTCACCAATCATTCAACTTAGCGGCTGTGTATGATGATCGGGTATACACCGTTAAATAAAAAAATGAGGAAAACTTTAAGCAACTGAGCTGACACCAAATTTTGAGGAAACATTACACCACAAAATGAGGAAACACACCAACATTTCCTCTTAAATACAGGGTAAACTTGGAAGTTTTCCATAACATATGGTGTAATCATGGTAGAAAAGTTACTCCACAAAATGGTGGCAACTCAGTTGCATTTGGCATTTAAGACAATATGTAAGTATGGTCACTACGTCTAACCAATTATTGTTTGTTAATTATGATGTAGGTATGCGATATATGATTGGGGTAATATATTGCTTAAGATTAAAAAGAAAAAATAACCTATGAGGTTGCATAATTAATCAAGTAATTTAAGCTACACTTTTTCCGGGGTAACATTTCCCCAAATTTTTAACAAGGTATATTTATTGTTATCATATTTATAATAGTTAGTATATGTGTTGGCCCGACTCAATATTATATATATATATATATATATATATATAGCCTATACACAAGTTATGTAACCAGGGAGAATATCCCTGCCATAACCTAACGTATTAAGTCTCAGTTATAAATTATAACTTCACGTCGGTTGATTCGAACGTTGAAATATGATCGCACGGTTGAGGGTTTCAGGTGATGATTACAATATTCCTGTGGTATTGACTGACTTGCACGAGTTTTGGTAGCTCCTCATGCTGTTATAACCTTACTGTTATTTTTCCGAATGGAGATTCAGATCTTTGTATCGTTTCTAGACCTAAAATGTGAAGTAAATTTCAAAGCAATTACTTTACCAACAATTCAACACAATCATGTCTACTGATTTCCCTTCAGATAATTTCATATATGTTTACTGCATATGGCAATGTATTTCCCGTGTACATGTATGGTTGTAAAGACACACCAGTATTACATTCAACTCAATAACATTAATAATAATTGTGTTGTACCAACCATTATTATGCTATTAACAATCTTACCATAATAACTTTGTGCAGGTCAGTAATATTGGAAGAACTACATAAGTATGCAAATAAATTGTTGTATGACAAGCACTATGTGTTATTTACACGACCCCAAGAAACTGAAGTCTTTAAAATATGATCGTATTTTTAATAACGATGGAACGATCAACTTTGTGGTCCACTGCACCACGATAATCGCTTTGGTCAACCACCCATTCAATCTGAACTTTCTTTATTATGCACACGGTTATGTACTCTCAAGATTTTACTTGCATGTCCCAAATACAGTTATTATTAAAATTCGGAACGATGCCATTATATAAGAATTCAAACATTGAAATACCTTTAGGCTAAATTAATAAAGTAATACACAAGATTGTTAAACATCGAATATTCCTGTATATATTGGGTGGACTGTTTGCTGGAATTCCAGAGAAGCCATTTTATGGAGTAGAACGTGTGTAGAGTCGGTCACCATGAGTAACGCGCATACATATACTGGAAGAACGGGACATTGGTTGGCGCTTTATGCATATGTAAACTAAAGGTATACGGGAGAGCTTCCAACAAACTCCGGAATTCTACAAAGATGTCATATATTCCGACAGAAATCAAACAATTGCACATAGGGTCTATTATAAGTATAAACTACAGTAGGCATATTAGACTATGGGCCGAATGACTCTATCTTGTTATTTGGCAGTACAGGCTATAAGGCAATGGAAACTCTTCTCTTCAATTTGAATAAACATACTCTCATCAATTTGGCAAAAAGTTTCCACGTTTTTCTTCCCCAAAATGAGAGAAATTAATGATTTTTTTGGGTGTGTGTCATTTATAACATTATTCTACACCAGAATTGAAATTTTCACCCCCACCCTCTGACGTGGGTCATGCAATCTCATTTAGAAGCACATTTATGGTATATGGCCCACTATCTAGGGGGAGGGGGGGGGCGTGATACAACTCCGCAACCTATATATGGCACTGCAACTTGTGTGTGCCTGATGGTGTGTGGTGAACATAATTTGTCACTATTGAAAACTATAATCATACCAGTGGATCACATTTTTTATAAAGTTTAGTTAGTATGTTACACAGTGTCAAGGTTACATTGCTATTCTGCGAGATGTCACTTTTATGAAATTTGTGATTATATCAATGATTTTCGTTTTCGCATTATTTCAGAATATTGATACAGAAATCGTGGAAACTTTTTTGATATTGATTTGGAACATATTTACCTAGCATAATAAGAGGGTTTTTGGTTGCCCTGAAACCTGGACTGCCAACATTAAAAAGTAGAAGGCTTTTTGATGTTCGGCCCATAGTCTAATACCTTTCATCTCAAACGAGGTCTCCCCCATACATATACCCCTATTCCAAACCCCACGCGTGACATCGCCATTTTAGGCAGTCGCCATCTGTACACACACGTTCAACATGCACACCCCACCTTATGCATGCCGTTATTACACTCCATGTGAGATTACTAGT
The DNA here is from genome assembly GCA_027575025.1 of Scotoplanes globosa. Classification (NCBI taxonomy): domain Eukaryota; kingdom Metazoa; phylum Echinodermata; class Holothuroidea; order Elasipodida; family Elpidiidae; genus Scotoplanes; species Scotoplanes globosa. The sequence goes on from JAODAI010505929.1 coordinate 7,306, forward strand.
CATCCCACTCTCCCCACGAATATCATCCAACCTACTCCTATCCGCCCACTTACCCCAGCCATCCTTCTGATCCAAATATTTTCGCACACATGAAGGCGATGTTGCTGACCACCAGACAGAGCTACCGTGTCTAGTCCGTAAATATATACTGGAGTCTTACATGTACCCATCACTTTGAATTGTAATTGCTTTGAAACTCTATCTAACATAACCTCCTCTAAATTTTTCCATGACACAGCACCCGACTGAATCCTTATCCGTACCATCCACCCCCTGCTTAATATATTGCCTACAAATACCGAAATATAACAAAAGAAAGCTGTAACCTGTTTCTGAAATGTTCATGTGTATACTTTCCAATACAAATAAGATATGACTGAAAATTACCTTAAACTGTATTGACCCTGGCACAACTCATATCCGGAATTGACCGTATAGCCGATTTACTTATCCGTCCCAAACGACTGGCCTACTGAAGCGCCTCAAGATGGCCCAGTTAACTATTCGTCTGATACCTGATGTGATTTCATACATTGTTATTATAAATAGGGCTACTTGTCCTCCTATATAACTGAAATGTGCATAGCGTTACAGATTTGCAACCTAATTAAATTAACATCATGTTGATAATTTCTTCTGAGCAAGGAATGTTAATCCCACCTGAAAAATTATATCCCATTTAAGATTCTTACTCCATCTGCGAATTTTCTATCCCAGTTAACAGTCCCAGCTAGAATTAGTTGTACGAAAATCCAAACTTTTCCTAATTAGCCATGGAAATTGACACATGCAGTTGTACATTTTACTGGTTCCAGTTAGAAGCAGTTCGGAAGTTCTAACAGATACATGGTATATATTTATATTTCCAAACTGGGGTGCATTATGTTGCCTTTAAGTATAATATGTATAATAAGTATAATATGGTAATCCCATGTCCGGTAAACTGATCCTCCCAACATAAATAGGCTACCAATTGGCTCATACATGACTATATGGGATCCATATGTGAAATCTATCAAAATTTGGAGTGTTTTGCGACATATGCAGGTCTTTACTAAATATTCTAAAAAATGTTCCATAGAATGTAACTGGGCGTAATGATAGATCATCATTAGGCTCGACCAAATAATTTTGTAATTATTAATTATATCAACTCTATATGTCCATGCTATGCCAATTACAGAATGGTTTTGGCATGGTTGATTAAAACAGCGCAAGATGAACCTGTTAACTATTCGTTTGAAAGGACTCTCTGACACGATTTCAAATTCTGAATGTGCTATAAATACTTGACCTATACTGTGTTATGCTTGAAGGCTTATTTGTAGCTTTACTGGGAATTTCTCAGTGGGAATCGTAATAACTGCAGTTTTATAATTTGTATCCCAGTTGGGAATCTTACTCCAGCTCGAAATTGTATATGCCAGTTAACTATTCCAGCTAGAATAATTTGGGATGTTCTCAACTGGATCAAATTACATGGCAATTGACCCAGTTGTGAAATTTAACTGGTTCCAGTTGGAAGCAGTTGTGAATTTCTAACTGGGACGAACCATGTTGTGGTTTATTGGTCAATATGGTGAACCCATGCCCAGTAAGCTCATCATTCCATCACAAACATCATCAACTAATTGAGACCTAGGCCTATTACGCCTATATGGGACCAACGGTGGAATTTCATTACAATGGATTGTGCAATATTTCACCACATTTACTCGTTTTGTAAGTTGGTATTTTAAAGAAATCAAGTTACCTGAACGTTAACCAAGTTTATAATACAATAGTATATGCTTATGCCTATGTAACAATTATACAGAATATTCTTGAGCCGCATGGTATATGGAAGTCAGTAGGCGTGGTATAAATATGATGGATACATATTCATGATTGAATAATCACGTTGGAATAATCTGTTATGCTTGAATTACCGATATCACATGAGGGCAAATCCGTAAATTCGGACGTACATTTCACAGAGTTGGAGCTCTTTCATTGTCTGTCAAATCGTCAAATATAGCTTAATATACTTTTTACAATAGCATGATAGGTATCGGGGGTATATCTACCAATTCCTGAAAAAAATAATTTGATATTCTATTTTTTGACGAGTGGGTGGTCCAAAATGTGCTCGGTGTCGGACGTACTCGCACGGAAACCAGTTTTGTGATTTTCAATTTCACTATCGTATTCCTGTGATTTGCATAGACTTAGAGTCTTCATACTGCATAATATCTTAGAAAACATGTTATATAATACCCTACTACAAATAAAATTATTTTGTCTATTTACGTTTTCTCGCAAATGCCGTTACAGCTTGGTGTCGGACGTACATTTTTACGGTGTCGGACGTACGCGTGCAAAATTGCCATTGACTTAGTGTGTGAAAGGTGCCAAAATTGAAATAATGCTGCCGTTTTCATGGAAATTATGGGAACACCACAATATGATGCAAATATGTGTTTAGTACCAGTCTCATACATATAAACAACATTTTGGGTGTAAATTCAGTATCTGATATTTTGCCTACCCTATAGTGTGCGTTAGATCGGACACTTTTGATCTCGGTGTCGGACGTACACACATATAAGTGCATTTTTTTGCAAAACTAAAAATAATTTTGAAAAAAAAAATTGGGTGTTTGATTCGGTTTATAAAATGTGCTGTGTGTAGCAATTATAAGTATTACTGAGTAAAAATTACAGTGCTCAGAAATAAATAATGTACGTACATTAATGTTTTTTTTTTTTGGGGGGGGGATCTGGTGGAACGTGCCTTCTTCCCCAGCCACGTGTCCGCCCTCTGTACCTAGCCTAGGGCCGCCACTATATATATAATAGGCCAGTGTGTTTCCGCCGATTGGCAACAGTTGGTAATGGTGCCCTTTATACAGGCTTTATGTATGTAGGCCTACTTGTCAAATGCAACTCCCCCACCCACACAGGTACCCATCCTAACGTTCGTTGACCTACACTATTTGATGGCGGTGGGGACACACATACTCAAAATTTCATTTAATAATATAACCTCAAATACTCACCAAAACGGTTGAGAAAATACTATAAAAATTCTTCTTTGGCTATAAATCAACTATGGATAAACTATATTTTATGTATTGAAATAGGCGATGCATTGAGATTTATAAGTAGGAATTGGCAGTTGAAGCGTTGTGAATAACGTACAAATTAAAGAATGCATAGCGCCTCGAATATCGGAAAATACAACGATGCAAAACTTGTAGCAGAATCCTACGAGATGTGTCGTAGAATTCGCCGACGATGACGTCTCTGCAATGAAAGAACAAAAAGAATGTCAAATGATGGATGAATCGGACAGTCAAATAGTATAATGGAATAACTTTTAAATTTAACAAATAATGTAATTTATAACTTAAATAACCCACAGCAATTAAACATCGCCGCATTCACCGATCGGCTTATCCCCAACTGATCAACAGTATCAATATACTGTGCCGATGTACCCGGGAGGGAGCTCTGGCATTACAAGACTATTATCGCAGTGTTCTGCAAACAAGACTCCACTCTTTGATTGAGTGGAGCGATTTCAGCATATATGCTGCGTCAAGTCTGGATCACGGTTACTGGTGGTGTCCTCTGTCAGAGTCACAGCCAGGGTCACGGCCAGGGTCACGGCCAGGGTCACGGCCAGTATCTGAATTAAGACCAGGACTACAGCTGAAGTCATCAGGGGCATGTTCGGTGTCCTGGCTAATACCAAAATGCGCGGCTAGGGAGTAGGCTATGGCAACAAATGTCTTCCCGTCTCCAACAACGGACTCCAGGTTTTGGGTGGTTCAGCGAACCAAATGGAATCCTATCTGGCCACCAAACAGGACTCGGGCCACTGTAGATATCCAGTGATTTAGTCATCTTTACCTCTCCAGGTGGTAACAGTGCTCCCGAGATAACTCCCCTCAAGACAGAAACAGACAACCCTGGAATGTACTTCAAAATTGCCAGAGATGATTCGCATGAAGTGGTTGGACCTGCATCTTTAGTCACGTTGACCTTCTGTAGAGCCAACAGAAACTTCTAATGAAGTGGTTGGACCTGCATCTTTAGTCACGTTGACCTTCTGTAGAGCCAACAGAAACTTCTCATGAAGTGGTTGCCGTTGGACCTGCATCTTTAGTCACGTTGACCTTCTGTAGAGCCAACATAAACTTCTGCTTGACCTCCTCATCACCAATAAATGAAGACACCAGAGACGAAGATCCATCAATACAAAATTTTCCCTTGTTCAACGAAATCAACACAACTGAAATGGTTGAACCTGCAGCAAATTTTTTGACGTAGTCTGACCAGCTTTTCGTAAAGAGCAGGGTGTTAACCCGGTTGGTCATTCCTTTTCTTTGTTTCGTCCTGGCGGCCAAGTATTGGCGATGCAACCAAAGTTGCGAGGCGGTGGTTGTTCAAGTGGTGGCCAATGAAGCTACGGAGGCCCCATGTGGCAACTCGCCGGCAAGAAGATAAAAGTATTAGTAGCCTAGGCGTAACGTTACCGTTTCCGATTCGGAAATGGGTTTCCGAATTCGGAATATTTTGTAAACACAGAATTTGTATGGATAACTATTTAAATTGCTCCAGTGGGCAGGCCGCCGGCCAGAGTTGGCACCGGCGGCCCGATGGCGGAGGCCAAGTATTGCGAGGCGGTGGATGTTCGAGTGACCGCCACCAATAATGAAGCTACTGAGGGCCCATGTGGGCTGCCGGCGGGTTGCCACATGGGATAATACTGATGTTAGTCTGCATGAATACATGGGCTAATACTGATAGTAGTCTGGGTTAGGGTTATGTACAGTAACAATGTACATATCTGTGTTACATAACTGTGTGGAAATATATGTTACTTACAGGTAACAATGTACACATCTGTGTGGACATTTATGTTACCTGTGTGGAAATATATGTTACGTACAGGTAACAGTTACATAACTGTGTGGACATTTCTGTTATGTGAAATATATATGTTACGTACAAGTAATACTGATGATGATGATGATGTACACAATAACAATGTTATTTAATGAATTTCCGTCGTAGGTACACCACCTTCATCCTCACCTGGTCCACTTCGAACCGCTGCAGTTTCATCTTGGCAGCAGGGTAGCGGGATAGCGTTGTCCGAATGGTGTCCTGGGTGATGAGTTTGGGCCCCTGTATGTATTCGTTGAATAGCTGGTGGATTAGGCCGTTTTCCTCCGCTGTCCACAGGGCTTTTTCTGGCATACGAGTCTGAAAAGATAAAAAATAAATGGTTTATGCCACTATCTTGCACGAATACGTAAATATGTTTTTTGATGTTAGTTATAAATAGGTACCACAGAAGAAATTTTAAAGTGAAAAAAAACTTTTTTAACCATTTCATCTGCAAGATAATGCAATTTCACATCAAATGATATCTCAATTTTGAAAATTGCTTGAAAATTGACCGAGATATGGCCATTTTTGATGCGGACATTCTAAAAGGCCGTTCTAGGAGCTAAAAAGTGACATTTTCAAACCGGTTTTAATTCCACACCTACCCCAATGTTATTTATCACTGCGTAAGAAATAAGACAATTATGAAATACCATTATAACAAATCGATTATATTACTTCAGCATGAAAGAAACAAATCTTTATGTCACTTACAACTGAGGTCCTTTTTGCCGCCGGAGGAGGAATGTTGGCGTCGGCTGCCTCGTCGGGTGTGTCGGGTGCGTGTGTGGTAATGGTACTGCCTGTGACACTGCGGCTGCTTCCATGGGCCAGCGGGTCCAACGTTTCGTCGTTTCCTCCCTGCAAATAACAAATTAGAATTAATTATTATATTTGAATATATATGTATATAATTTATAAATGTTTATATAAATATACCCTGAAAGTACTAACCGACGAAAACAAATATGATGCAAATATGTGTTTAGTACCAGTCTCGTACATATAAACAACATTTTGGGTGTAAATTCAGTATCTGATATTTTGCCTACCCTATAGTGTGCGTTAGATCGGACA
>JAODAI010506040.1:0-13319 GCA_027575025.1 Scotoplanes globosa
GGAGAATCCAAAAATACAATAAAATCACTTTCCACAAAATCGACTTTACTCTGCTTTTGTGGTGGATGGTCACATATATTCATATTATTTCAGATGCTCCGTCTGTTTGAAGTTGTTTAACATCTGCCACTCCCCTTATGGGGCTTAGACGACTGGACTAATACTAATACAGGGACTGTATAAGTGAGACTTAGCGATATATGACTGGATACCCTTCCTGACGTCAACCAATGACCGTGTCGGGGCTCGAACTCTCAACCCTAGGATCGTGAATCCAGAGCAATCCCACCAGACACTAAATTAATCAATGCAAATTTGACAGAGGGAGAGAGATAATTTCTTAATGGTACATCAACATTGAGATTATATTAGTGCCAGATAGGTTAATTATATTCAAGTCACAATGTTAACGGCACAAAAAAGAGGAATGACTATCTGGGATAACTCCCTACTCTTTGCGAAAAGATGGTCAGATTAGAATACCTAGACAGGTAGTCCTGCCCAGGGATCGGCATTTTACATCCTCATCCGATTGACGACCCTCACCAGGTTTAGCCTATGAACCGACATAGTTACTGGGGTGTGGCCACTGCCATGCAGACAGCTACTGAGAGCCACTGGTGAAAGTTGAGTGATTGTGGAGGACCAGTTGTCAATCCTTCCGACAAGGATGCAGTTAACTACTACAGTATGTTAGTAAGGTACTACCTCTCACAAAAAACTAAACAACATCTAATATAATACGTACTATAAATAAACGCAATGTTGTACAAAAATAATATCCAAGATGTGTTTTAAAATGGTTACAAATTATTCATTTTCCTTGAAATAAAATGTTGAATATTTTGGTCTGAAATTTTACAAAATCATTTGCAAGGGCGATATGAAAGCCACTAGTACCAACGTGTCAACATGGGAGATGTCAGCAGCAATAGAAGTGACTGGAGAAAGCAGGTGACCATGGAACTGAAATGGGGAGTGGGAACGAAACGCAAAAATGCAGACGAAAAGCGTGCCAGGCGTAAAGAAAGTCAGAGTGCCACTCCATCAGCCTCTGTCTACATTTGCTGTAAATGCAACCGGGACTGTCATTCCGATATTGGACTTTGAACAGCCACCAAAAGTGATGCATTACCATTATCGACAATCAACAGGGTGCTACTCCATAGTCTGATAGACTGACGGATGCCTACTACTACTACTACTACTATTACTACTACTATTACAAAATCAATATATGAGACCTGCCACCACAAAAACGGTGTAAAGTCGCAAAAGTACTTCTTGAGTTAAAATAAAATGTTGAAAAAAATATTTTCTTCAATTATTTTTTGGGGGAGGGGGAAGAAATATGTTTCATGCAAGCGTTAAAGTTTTGGTATGATATTAATAACTCTTATTATAAATATTGACTAAGTATTGCTATTGACATTCTTTAATGTACATTTAAACCATAACTTTCAAAACACAAATTTCTCAGATATGAATCTTCATCATCAATTGTAAGATTCTTAATATCAGCCTTATCCCAAACCATTACAAGTTATATATCATTTTAAAGATAATGAACCATATAACCATAATATTATATAATCTCAATTTCTCCCAAAAATATATTACGCTGCTTTTGTGGTGGCTGCTCACATATGTACGACATTACAGTCCCTTCCTGATGGACAGCTGTAAATATACAGAGACCAACACTAAGAAATAAACAAACGAATATGATATGAATCGCAATACAATATGTGCCTACCCACCACAAAGGCATAACTTGCATATTCAGTGGCAGTAGGTGTGTGATAGAGAGTTTCTAGCAATAGTAATTGGATTCATGCAAATTCTGGGGGATAGAGCGGAAAATCCCTCTGTAAAAAGACAATAAAAAGACCTGCAACCATGAAATACTATTCCCCTTTCACTATGTATAGCTAGTAAACCATAGTCTCACCAAGACATGAAGAAATACTATTCCCCTTTTATTATGTATAGTTAGTAAACCATAGTCTCACCAATACATGAAGTAATACTATTCCCCTTTCATTATGTATAGCTAGTAAACCATAGTCTCACCAAGACATGAAGTAATAATATTCTCCTTTCATTATGTATAGCTAGTAAACCATAGTCTCACCAAGACATGAAGTAATACTATTTCCATTTCATTATGTATAGCTGGTAAACCATAGTCTCACCAAGACATGAAGTAATACTATTTCCATTTCATTATGTATAGCTGGTAAACCATAGTCTCGCCAAGACATGAAGTAATACTATTCCCATTTCATTATGCATAGCCAGTAAACCATAGTCTCACCAAGACATGAAGTATTTCTTAGACAAGAAATAATCTAACTAATAACGAATGTGTTGCATCCTTTATATGATTACTAACTACGCAACAGTATATTGGCTTAGATACAAAATGGTTCTATAATTTTGTATCTAAGCCATTTTCACCATTTCAACCAGGTTAAAATATTTGTTTCATATTCAATCTTAAAGGACACTTACTGGTTCAATGACATCTTTGCTGGATACCGCTTCCAGGGCTCGTCTGAACTTCATGATAAAGTCCTGGACTTCCACGGCAAATGGCTGCTGTATGATCCTTGTCATGATGTTGATGAAGCGCTCGTACTACAGACAGAAAATGTATAGAAAATATATATTTATGACCTACTCCCCACAAAAAGCTGTAAAGTAGTTTATGAGATATTAGAGAAATATGAAAATAATAAATATATATCTTTATGAGGACCACGTTATGTGGAAAGCATAAGTATGTGTTGTGGAAAGCATTTATAAGTATGTATCGTGGAGGCGTTAAACTTGTGTCATACTGTCGAGGAGTACGCTGTGGCGCAGTGATAATTGCGCTACGCGCTTGCGCCACTGCGACCGGGGTTCGATCCCCGGTCCGATGTGCAAATGGGATGGCAATGTTCCAAAGGTTTTACTCCGGGCACTCCGTTTTTCACCTCTTACCCCCTTGTCCGTTTGTTACGTCACAGGGCCTTCGAAAATATTAGTCGATGGCGAACGAAGTTACCCTGCTAAGAAATGTTGAAACAATAACTCTTATTGTAGACAATGATGAATTGTTGATATTACCATCGTTTCTTTCACATTTAAGCCATAAAACACACATTTCTAAAATATGAATATTCATCATCATATGAATATTCATCATCATGTAATAGATTTATTGGCCAACGTCTTACACCAAACCATAACAAATTATATATAATTTTACAAGATGTTTAACCATAGACTCATAATATAACAACATCTCAATTGCCACATTATCATTTACAGGATTAGTGTAACTAATATACAGTGCCCGTACAAGATTTTGATAAGAGTGGATACATATTTTTGGGTGACCTGTTCTGACATAACGAGTCGGAACTTCACTCGGAAGTCCCAAATGGAGATATTGAGTTACAGGTAAAAATATGTATGTGCGCGTAATAAACGTGCGTGGTAGAACGTTCCATAATGCAATCACACATTATACTGATTTCACTTAAAATATTATACATTCCCAACACATCACTTTCAAACGTAAATAAAGTTGGATATAAACATGATATAGATACAAATTATATACCAAATGATTGTATGTAACAAATGAATATAATGTATCTTACTTTTTTATTTGGTAATTTCTGACTCCCTATGTTAGAACAGGTCCCGTATTTTAAAAGTATTTTTCATAATTATATATTTTATTGCTATTTTTTTTTAATCTAAATTTAGCTGACCTCGAAGCGTAATATGTGGTTGTACGAGTTAATACCACGTTCTACAGTTAGGCCTACTGTAGTGGTATAGTAGGCATATTAAACCATTAACAAGATTAATATATAATAATAAAAATATACAAACAGTTTCATCGCAAAACGCATTAAAAAAAATGAATTAGCACAACCAGTACATAGCTCTCATTTTAATACACAACATAACACAAAAAGTATACAGAAATAATTAATTAGAAAAATGTTACAACACATTTAGCATTACTTTTTATAAAGAACTACATTAAAAATCTGATACAAAAGACGCGTTTACACAAAACTGCTAAAATGGATATATCGCGTTTTGCGATGAAACTCTTCATATATATATTATAAATATAGTTCCACGTATGCTCCGATTAATATAAATTGATTACGCTGACGAAGACCTGAGATGCTGACGAAGACCTGAGATTCTGGTCGAAAATTTTGTACATTTTTTACTTTCGGTTTCGATTTTAAAATTTTATACTGTGCTCTTTAAGCCAATCTTTATATATATATTATATTATGTTCTATGAACATAATTCAGTTAGAAACTGATACTGCAAAATATATCAGCACACCAGGATTCGAACCCGGGACTTACATGGCAGTACTCCGACCAACTGATCTATGAGCTGAATTAATGAGACGCTGATACATTTTGCAATATTAGTGTTTAACTTAATTATTTTCGACCATTTATTGTCTTGTTCCAACCACTAACTGTGATGTTTATAGCTGCAATACTTTTTATGTAATAGTAATTTGCAAAGTAGTTAAAAATAATTAAATACGTCAATTTTACAACTTGCCGTGTCATACTAAAGCACGACGCCGCGCGTGGTACGAAAATGTTTTCATGGAGAATCGACCAATCACATCTCAGATAATATAATAATAAAGTATGTCACGTGGCACCGCGACTGGGCATCTTTAATACCAGCTGCAGACTATCATGGTATATACATCACATATAATCTGGAACCTACAACAATAATGCTTGATGTAACGATTGGTTGGTTGATTTGATTTTCCTGACCCTTTATATGTATGTTGGGCCACCGAAAGCCTTTGATATAGCAGGTAGAACCACTGGAATGTAATCACCATCACTCCGTATTCTTACCCCGACCTTGTGACCACGTTATATCAACTATGACATGTTTTCACCACAAATACATGGTGTCGATTCCGCTGAAATAAAATGAAATTGTTAACCTTTATGCCGTGATAACGAAACCAAACCATGATAATGAATGTTTATTTTGACATAATTGTAGCCTAATTTGATCATATATACATGCCTACTGTTTTACCTCTAATAAGCTTCTAGATGCTTTTTAATTATAAACAAGGTTTATGGTTAGGGTTTTAGCTTCGGTTTTATAACATGTTAGGGATTTAAAGCTTCGGAATGCCTATGTATGACATAAATGGTTTCAGCATGGTTGAATTTGACTGAATTGTACATTGACAGATTGAGATAGGTATATGTTCCAAGGCACTTCAATTTACATGGCTTTCTTCGACGTTAGGCAACAACCATCATATTACTGTAATTCAACAGTACACATTATAAAGACATCGACGATCGATACGATCGATAACCGTCTCCTTTAATGTCAAAGTTATTTATCCATCCAAGCCGAGTTTCGTGGTCATCTCTGCGCGCAGTAAGTACTTCTTGACTTTCATGGTGATTGTCATTGGGAACGCCTCAACAAACTCCACATACCTTGGGATCTTGAAATGGGCGATCTGTATATTATGAGTAGTGAAAAGATTACGTTATGTCATGTGAGAAATTATATAATAGTGGGAAAATGTAAATTGTACTTTATACAACAGAGCTTTTGTGTTGACGGTCAGCGTGAATTTTGTACTTTGTACGAAGGTGAGTAATTTACATAAATAATCGCAATTTACGTTATAGACCAATCATATTGTTGAAAATGGGTGACGCCCACCGGGCCCCACCCTTTTCAAAAACTCACTTTCTGTTACATTTTTCTACAGTTTGAGGTCACATTGTGAAAGAAAGGATGTTGGTTATGTAGGAATGATGGCAACTTGGATATATTCCTGACTCTAAACTTTGTTTTTCTAATCAATTTCCGTTTTCTATGTTTTGTCAATATGCAAATTACCCATTTTCGTACTAAGTAATATACAATTTCGCTGGAGGCAGTGACGATGGCAAACAACAGCAAACAACACCACACGTAATGTGTACAGCCAATCAGCAATTGTTATTGTAGAACAATGGGGCGCTATAATACCTATGCAGTTCAATGGAGCGACGTCATATGTCATATGCAGTGTATTGAAGCTGACTGGTCGTAGACCAGTAACTGAAATGTTAGGCAAATAGTTCCAACAAACCTCGACTAACATTGGCTTCTGTTCGGCTAGCATAATTCGGCTAGCATAATTATTTTCCACCCTACACCATGGGAAATTTGATAACTGACCAATAATATCGACGATAGTCGCTAACACCCACTAATTGGAGAACCACTTATATGTACTTACATTTCCCCTGTTTTCTAATTAATTAACCTTTTTAGAAAATTTCAGAATATAGTCCATTTCTTGGAAATTACCCTGGTGTAGCCTGGAAAATCAAATTACGCTTCCACTACTACCGGTCTATAACGCGGTAACACAGAAGCGGCACACAAAATGAACAAGGGAAAGTATGAGTCACATATATAATAAGTTTCTGCAGTTTTCGTACTTTTCGCGTTTTCGTGTTACCAATATGACCGCTACTGGTAATTAATTAATCATATCAATATTATTTATCGCCACGTCTTCCAAACTGATTTTTATTGTGGCCCTTTGATTTCATCAATATGAGTGCTCGTGAAATATATGCAGACTACTGGGAAATATTTTTCCCTTTTCAATAACTTTATTGACTCCTTTAAACATAATTCAGTAATAATATCAAAACAATATATGTTTCTACCTCTTCAATCACTAACAAGAGGTGAAGAAGAAAATATTAACTGACAGGCCCACCATTGGTCAAAGCTCTTCACCTTGATCTATCCATAGCCACGACCCTCGAATCCCTCGCCATCACCCCAGCTCTCCTGAAATCCATCCCAACACAGTGCTTCCATCTCAAACGAGTCTCCCGCCACACGGTACCCCAGGCCTTCTACCAACCTTCATGCTCCTCGAAATTTTTGGCAGTCGTCCATGGCTCAACGTATCCATCCCACATAACCCCCCCATTATCACCCTCTCTGTGAGACTCTTAGTAATCCCAATCTCCCCTAGAATATCATCCAACCCATTCCTATCCACCCGCTTAACCCTCGCGATCTGTCTCATCCAATTACTTTCGCACACTTGGAAATGCTGAGTACCAGACAGATCTACTGACTCCAGCCCATAAATGCATGATGGGATAACACACACAACCAATATTTCCCCCTTTCCCTGATTAATATTATTTAAATATGCCTATCTGACATAACATTTCGTCAGGCCAAAGCCCCGACTGAATTATTTTAAGCACCTACTCTTCCGACCAGATAATCATTCCTCCCAGATAAGCAAAATTATTCATCTGCCTAATACCCAAATGTTTTCGCTCCATACCCACTGATAACACTCCTTCATATCCAGTGTCATACGTAACCCATGTCTCTCAAATAAATCCTTCCATTCTACCAGAACATCCTCCAACTCCTGTTTACTATCCATAACTACTGCTAGAACGTCAGCACATAACAGCTTTTCAGTAAGTTCATTATAAAGGCTTTCCTGCTAATCTCTTCTATTACCATGATGAAAATAAGTGGACTTAGGGTACTACCCTACCTGAACCCACCATCAAACCCAAACTCTTCTGACACCACCCGAAGCAACCAAAACCCTACCCCTTGTATCGGCACCATCCTGGCTTCCGCTTCAGGTACACCCACCCACCTTAACGTAGACATAAATAATTCCCTATAGGAACCGTATCATAGATATTCTCCAAATCTACAAAACCCCAAACTATACTATCATTCACCTCCAATTTCCTTTCCACCAGATCCCTAGGTGAGAGCAACCCGTCACTTGTCCCTCTTGCCCTCCTAAACACCTGCTGTTCCTCCCGATATTCGTTTCAACTATAGTCCTAATTTTTGTATCAAAAATCCTTTCCAGAAGCTTAGAACGTGTCTCAACAGCATAATACTCCGGTACCTTCCTGGGTTATGAACATGTCCCTTTTCTTCCAAAATAGGCACACTCGGTCCAGTCTGCCACTCTCTTGGAATACTTCCCTCAATCAAACATACGTTGATCAATCTCCCTAACCACTTCACTGCCACCTCTCCCGTAATTATAAACAGTTATACCATCATTTCGTAGTCCACACCTGCAGCCTTATCACTCTTCGTCCGTCTCAGATCCCAATCCACTTCTAAATCCGAGATCGCATTCACCCCAATCTTACCCAACAGTGTCACGGTGCTATGTAAATTCAGGTCGGCATCACCTCCCTGATGGTATAACTCTATAGTTCCCCCACACATTCAGTAATAACCTCGCCCTTGTCAATGACCAACCTCCCACCAGATCATTAACCACTCTCTGCCTCCCTCAACTTCTGCCTCTCGTAACATCTACGGTTTTCTTCCCAAGTTATCATCCAGCTGCTTATAAATGTTACTTTCCATATCATGCATAGCCTTTTCTACAGCCCTTATATTGCATTTTGCTCCAATTTTTCTTATACTTTCTACTGTACAATTTACTAAAGTTATACCCTAAATAATTAAAATAATCTTAGCTCAAATTAGGGGGAATATAACCACTGACTTTACAATTCAAGTGCAAATCGTACAAACATGAGTATACGGGTATACTATCACCAAAACTAATATTGTAATTAATTAATTGTCGTAGATATATAAATGAAGCGAATTTTCTTACCTGTCCTGTACAAAATTCCTTGATTTCGTCAGATGTGGCTGTTTCACCTGCCTTTAGCTTGACACACGCACACACTTCTTCCCCCATCCTATAATCGGGTACTCCAATCACCTACAAACAGAGATGCAAACTCGTTTTATTATATAGGCATAGTTCTGAAGGTGTGGGGGGGGGGGGTCAGGCCAAAGATATTGGATGACTATGTCATATAAACTGATATGCATAAGGTATTGAGGATGACTTTCAATTTGTAAGACATGACAGGTCCATCCAACTTTATTCTGAAACCCTTTCAATTGCCAAACTGCAAACCCCTGATATTAAATCTCTCTTGACTTCAGATATATACTATCCCCGGTGGCATCTGATGACAGAGATGTATGTGGTAATTATATGTGCCAAATTTGTAAGACTCTTTTTACTGGTGTTTACACAAAAGTCCCCCTTCTGATTCGTACGATTTATTATTTTGTAATATTTGTGACAAAGGCAATTATATTGATCAAACAAGCACACCTGTTCGATTAGGATTAATTATCATAAAATACCGTTCATGATAATTCACCTTATTCACAATATTCCAGACATTTCAACCTACCCGGGCACAAAATCACCAATTTAATAATGTGTGTCATACTTGGCGAGTTAAAAATCCCTCAACAATGGACTAGTAAAAGCATAACACAAATGGACACTTCTACTTAAATCACAATGGTCTCAATCAATACCTATATGCATACCATATGGCTTCACTTTAGTAAAGCATAAAACTTACTTACTTAACCGCCTGTAAGGCATGTTTATTTTACGACGCTAAGAGACCACTAAAGTGGATAAAGTATAAAACTAATAAATTACACCATCACGTCGGGTGGTCATCCAATTTATAAATTCGAAGTCAAATTTGGATATTTTGAATTTGAGAAAGTCGTTCCCATATTACTAGACCAGAGCCAGGATTTGAACCCTGTATCTCTCCCAATTACTGAGCTTGTATAACTTCTAGAGCCACCAGCCTTATTATATTAAGCTACGGTAAATCTAATATCCCATATCGTTTGCTTCCTTTTATTATATAGTTTTTACTAGTTTCATTATTCGTCGACTTTTTATTCTTCGCGGCGCTTGTTATTTTATTCCATTTAAAGATACCTACCAATAAATTATGGTTTTATATATATCGTTTTTAATATGTATCACTTATATTTAATCGTATTATGAATAGTTGCAGTAAAGGCTATATGCAGTACTGAGGAAGGATAAATCGTCCGAAATATTGTCTATATAATTTATAATGTTGGATATAACAAAGGCACCACTACTACCACTATTAGTACTACACTATATATGTGTGTATACACATCCCAGTATGCCATTATAATTATCAGAAAAATAACGTAGGTACGGTTTAACTTATAAACTTAAACTTAGTATTTTTTCAAACCTGCGCAATTTCAATTTTGGGATGTTCGTGCAGATATTGCTCAATTTCTGCCGGATGAATGTTTTCTCCTCCACGAATGATTGTGTCCTTAAGACGTCCGATAATTGTGCAGTAACCATTCTCGTCCATGGTTCCCAAGTCTCTGAAGGTAAACAAATCCAATTGCATATTATAGGCCGACAGTAGTTGTGTAGCATTAGTGGATGTTTGACATAAACCAATTTTATTTAATTGCGTTTCACATAATTTGGCAATTATATATTAAAGTAACATTGTTATAGATACGTGAAGTAATGTAACAATCTAAGATAATGATAACAACGAAAATAGTTCAACGGGTAGGGACTTTCGTACTAGAGGTTCTGCACGTTATGTCACTTATCGAAAAGTGGATTTGTGCGCATGCGTAATTATTAGTATATAGTGTTGCTGATTGGCTGGAATAGTTGATGTGTCTTAATAATCTGTGTCATTTGTTTATTAGAAATGTCAAGCTTTGGCAACTTTACTGTATCACCCCAACAGCCTCTCCTGGCTGCCAGAGACTTCCAGTCTTTCTTTTGCGGTTTTGACCACATAGTGGACATTTGGGAACACAATATTAAATCAAATCATAACACACTTTTCGGATTTTTTTATATTGTAATTAAATTATTCAGGCAATTTAGTTCTATAATAGTGTGTTTTGAGTTAATTTTGAACCATTTTCCACAAATATACAGTTATTTTGAGGGAAGTAGTTTGACCTATAAAAACCACCAACTTATTTTTATGTAAAAATAACCTTAATTTATATCTCGATTTTCAGGAATTCGTGGACATTTTCCAACAAAAAATACTGGTATTCAGTACTAAATCAGCCAATTATTACGATTATACCGTTACAATTTACATATATTTGACCTAATACAATTTTAATGTGTGTATTAAATTGGCCTAGTAGTAAATTGACTTATATTTTGGGGTCAATGTTAGCGTGCTCTTCACAAACTCAGTGGTCGGTTCCTGCCATATTTAACGACTTTTACGACCGATTTTACGACGTCGCTCTGGACGGCGTCCAATCCGGAAGGAAACATCCTATAGTCCTATTTTTCAAATGTTTATTTTAATGAGACCACCAAAATGACCTTCCGGATGGCGTCGGTTCAGACACTCTATTGATTTGAATATACTCATCCAAAGAAGCTTATATTGGCTACCGCGTCCGGGTACTCGACGCGCCGTCTATCCGGGCAGCGGTGAGAAATTACCGAAACCCTGGAGGGTCGACTCACCGGCATCGACCGCGATGTGAAGTCCGGCTAGGTAGTCTTTGTAATGTAGGTATTACGGGAGGGAAGAGTCTAGAAGTGGTGGAGATGATGGTTAGACGGAGGTTGAAGATTCATTGTGTACAGGAGACAAAGTGGAAGGGGATAGAGCGAGGATGTTACCAGGCGGGTTCAAATTGTTTCATGCAGGGGGATGTTGGGAAGAGTAGTGTGTGGGTATTATAGTTTCAGCAGGGAAGGGTAAGGAAGTGGTGAGGGTGGAGAGGTGGGAAGGGATAAGTATTATCATGTGGGTTATACTTAGTAATCAGCTGGTAGGTATTATGTCTATATATAGTCCCTAAACAGAGAGGGTAGAAGCCGATAAGATTGCCTTTAGAGGTGCGATGGAGAGGATTGTGGGTCAGGTTGAGGAGGGTACCATGCAGGTTGTGCGTAGCGGGGGACTTTAATGCCCATGTTGGAGGCAGAGGGGTTGGTGAAGAGGAATGTGTACGGAATTTTGGATGGGGTACGAGAAACAGGGAGGACAGCGAGTTGGTAGAGTTATGCCTCCGCGATGGCATGATGGCGGTGGCCGGTTCTTTCTTCAAAAAGAGAGCCAGTCACAAAAATATCGTATAGGAGTGGGTTGCACAAAACGGAGGTGGACTTGCTGGTAGTTAGGAGGGGGGAAATTATGGAGAGTTAAAGACTGTAAGATTTTAGCCGGGTAGCATTTTAACACGCAGCATAAACCTCTGTTTTTGGTATTGTGGCTACAGAAGCGTAATGTGGTGAGGGAAGTGGCCCAAAAAGTGATTAAATATTGATTATGTAAAGGGCAGGTGGCAGAAGTGTATAAGGATATGGTGGCGCGGAGCTTTGCGGACCTACATGAGCAGGTAGGTGGGGTTGAGTTAGAGTGGGGCTTGCTTTTGTGGGTGGGGCGGAGATAATTTGTGAAAGGACCTCGGGCAAGAAGGGAGGTTCGTGGAAGAAAAGCCATATTATTATTATTATTATTAGTAGTAGTATATTTGATCCAAGTTGGATCTGGACCCTTCAAAGGAAATCAAATCCATATTACCATAAGGTCGACGAGCCCATGTGACATCACAAATAGACAAAGGGGTAGAGGAAAAACCGGAGTGCCCGGAGAAAACCTCTAGTTGCAAGTATGAAGTAAATCATTTTCACATACTGACCGGGGAATCGAACCCCGGCCGCATTGGTGCAAGGCGAGTAGTGTTACCACTACACCACACACTTGTTCATGTGGTGGACGAAGGATACAGAGAGGGTGGTGGGCAAGAAGAGGGAGGTCTGGAAGAAATTAGAAGAGGCCAGGGATTGTGGAATACAACCGGAGTTAGCCTTACGCCACCTTTATGTGCAGAAAAAGAAGGCAGCTAGGAAGGTCGTAGAAAAGGCAAGATGGGATATGGAAGATTGCATTCACAAGCAGCTGGATGATGGGGGAGGAAACTTATCTTTAAGATGGCACGGGACATGAAGAAAGAGGTCGTGGGTGTTAAGGCAGGCAGGGTGGTTAAGATTCCGAATGGAAGGTTAGTCACGGACAAGGATGAGGTGATTAGGGTATGGGAGAACTACTTCAGAGAGTTGTATAATCGGGGAGGATGATCTGATCTGGATTTACCCAGCGCAGTGAGGGGTAAGATTAAGGTCGTCGATATTTCGGACTTTGAAGTGGATTGGGCTCTGAGACAGATGAAAGGGGATAGAGTTGCGGGTTCGGACGAAACGAGGTTGAAAATGTTTGTTCTTACAAACAGGGGATGTGGGTGCGAAGTATATAGTTAAGGATACTGCTCAATGTGTGTATGAGGGAGGGGAGTACCCCAAAGGAATGGCGGACTGGCCTGATTGTACCTA